>JASDQU010372270.1:87765-101496 GCA_032191745.1 Picea mariana | reverse complement strand
TACTAATCTAAATTACAACTAATGGCCTAAATCCGACATAAATAAAATAGCATTACTAATCTAATATGCCCCAATTAAGGGGTAATGAGCCAATATTAGGGCTTAACAATGAACCCTCATCTACATATTTCCCCATGTTGGGAAATTATTCCTGCGATTCCCAGTTCATAAAATTTTCTCCTCTCTTATCCGATGTCCCCCTCTCTCAAAAATATGAAATGGTCTATCAAGATAAATTGTCAATACCGACAGAAGACACCCTCTTCTACCAAGACCTTACGTTATAAACTACAAAACATGAGATAAAAGAGATAGAAAGTAATAAGGAAGGAGAAAAGGGCTATTGTCTTTCACAAATTTGGACCATATACTTTGATGGATCTAAATCATAGGAAGGATCATGGGCAGGGTGCATCCTCATTGATCCAAAAGGTAAACGTTGTTTCCTGTCTTGTAGACTAGAATTCTAATGCACCAATAACACCACCAAGTATGAAGCTCTAGTATAGGGGTTAAAGAAATCCATAGACTTGAACGTCAAAGAATTGAAATTTTTCGGGGACTCCAAGATTATCATTAAGCAAGTAAGGAACACTATTCACTACAATTCCCCACAACTGAAGAACTATCAGCAGGAAGTGCATAGGTTGACGGATCATTTTGAAGCTTTCAATATCACCGCAATACCCAGAGCAAAGAACATCCTTGCTGATTCCCTGGCCACAACTGCTTCGAGGCTATCACCTATGGAATACTATGAAGCCTCCCGGTTCATTGTGTAATTACTCTACAGACCATCGGTGCCTAACAATATATCTAATTGGAAGGTCTTTGAAGGAGATGAGCAGATCATAAAATTCCTGACTAACCAAGACATTTTCAAATATTTAGCCATCGATGATGAGGTGTTCTAGGAACAAGCGATAGAAATTGATCCTTGAGCAAACCAGCCTCTTGATATATCGAAATATCACACCATCTCGAAAGGTATATCTAATCTATAAAATCTATTTGATCTCAAAGAATGCTTTAGGGGGCCTAAGAACGCAAAGACCGATAGCTCTTGTCCCATGAATGAAACTATAAATCTCGGAACCTTGGATAATCCAAAGAATGTGAATCTTGGAAAAACCATATCTAAAGAGGAAAGACAGGCTTATCTCAAACTTTTCAGACAATATCAAGATGTCTTCGCATGGTCCTACTGAGACCTGAAAACCTACAACACCTGGATCATTCAATGCACTCTACCGTTAAAACCTGAGGTGAAACCTTTCCAACAAAATCTCTAAAAGTATCACCCATCCCTAGAACCTCTCATGTCAGAAATTAGAGAAACTTTTAGATGCCAAGATCATTTTCCAGGTCAGGCATTCTGCATGGGTAGAAAATCTGGTTCCTGTGAGGAAAACGTTTTGAGAAATTCGCTTATGCGTAGATTTTAGAAATCTCAACAGAGCTTCAAAAAAGGACAATTACCCAGTCCTACCAATGGAACAACTCCTGCAAACCATGTCTAACTTGGATATTTTCTTCCTACTGGACGGTTTCTCAAGTTACAAACAAGTCCTGGTTTCAGAGGAAGATCATTTAAAAACCACCTTCCAAACCAAGTGGGGAACCTTTGCTTATAAACGCATTCCTTTTGGGTTGATCAATGCAGGAGCGACCTTCCAAAGGGCCACGGACATAACATTTAGGGGACTAATCAACAAGTGTGTGGTAGTGTATCTAGATGACGTAACCGTGTATTCAAAGAACAGATAAGAACACATCCAACACTTAACTCAAATTTTTGAAAGGTGTAGGAAATATGGTATATCGTTAAATCCAAAGAATACCATTTTCAGCGTCGAGGAAGGTAAGATGTTAGGTCATATTATATCCCAAGCAGTTATTCACATAGACCCAGAAAGGATTAGAGCCATAGCTCAACTCCCATTACCCCATAATAAGAAAGCCATGCAATCCTTTTTCGGGCAAATAAATTTTGTGAGGAAATTCACTCCTGATTTCACGGAAATCATCAAACCGTTACAAAAGATGATTCGAAAAAATATCGAATTTAAGTGGGATGATGAATGAAAGGATGATTTCAACAATATTAAAACTACCATATCCCGGGCCCTGTGCTACGAAGTCCCGATTTCAATAAGGATTTATTCCTCTATACTTTCACCTCCGACCAGTCGTTAGCCACAGTATTGACTCATATGGATGATGACAACAATGAAGCTCTGGTGTTGTTCATGAGCACTAATCTCTAAGGAGCCGAGATTAACTATCCTGCTGTTCAAGAATAGGCCTATGCGGTTTACAAGGCAGTAAAACACTTCAGATCTTACATCCTCAAGAACCACACCAAAGTGATTATGCCTCACCCTGTAGTCTGATCCTTATTTACTGAGCAAGAGATGGGGGAAATAAGAGGGAACTGGATGTCAGTAGTCCAAGAATTTGATCTAGATATAAAACCTGCCAAACTTGTTAAGGGGAAAGGGTTCTGCAAACTCGCGGCTGAAGCCCAAGACCAAGCAAATGAAGATTTTGGATGGGAGAATAAAATGGAATTATGGTGTGGGGAATATTCATACATTTCCCCAGGGCCTGCATCTTGGTATACGAATCTAACCTACCTCCTACACCATGGGGCCTACCCAGAAAATATCAACCCCAAGGAAAGGAGAGCTCTCAGGTTAAAATCTGCACAATATCGCCTCATAAATTTGGTACTCTTCTGGATTAATTATGATGGAGTATTCTTAATATGTCTCGAACGTGAAGAAGTAGACAAAGTATTGAAGGAACTCCATGATGGCCCTACCGGTGGGCATTTCGTAGGAAACACCACCTCTCATAAGATCCTGAGAGCTGGTTATTATTGGCTCACCTTGTTCAAAGACACCCATGCCTATGCCAGAAACTGTAAAACTTGTCAAGTCAGCGCCAGGAGAGAGAAGAGAGCGAAAATCCCACTCCATCTAGTAATTGTCTCTAGGCCTTTTGAGAAATGGGGGTTAGATATCAGAGGAGAAATCATTCCAAGCTCTTCAAAACAACACAAGTACATTTTGACTACCACTGATTACTTCACAAAATGGGCAGAGTCTATCCCTTTGACTCATGTAAATGAAAAAGTAGTGATCCAATTCATAGAGAAACAACTAATCACGAGGTTTGGCATCCCTTCTGTCCCAGTTTTTGACAATGCAGATTATTTCTCTTCACCCCGACTGACGGAGTTTTCTTTGGACAAAGGAATCATAATCAAGTACTCTACAAATTATTACTCATAAGGGAACAAGGTGGCAGAATCAACCAATAATAACCTAATAAGGATACTAAAGAAGACGATTGTGAATAACTAAAGGAATTGGCATAATATACTCCATAACGCTTTATGGGCCGATAGGTTCACACCCAAATAATCCATAGGAGATTACCTGTACTTCCTAGTTTATGGACAAGAGGCTATTCTCCCAAATGGGCTTTATCTCCCATTTCTTCAACTAGCCCAAGATTCCAATGGGGATCCCTCCTTAGTCATGCAACAAAGAATTGATACTCTGCTCATGCTAGAAGAAGAGAGAAAAAAGTCCAAGTCAAAATTCATAGCTCAACAACAGGTGGTGAAAAGATGGTTTGATAAGCATAAAGCCAAAGAGAAGGACTTCGAAGTAGGGGACCTAGTCCTAAGGTGGGACATAGCAAATGAACCAAAAGGGAAACATTCTAAGTTTCAGAATCCGTGGCTTGGACCTTTCCAGGTGGTTGAGAAGATTGGTGCAGACACTTATCGTTTACAAAATCTTGGGGGGGAAGTTGATGCCCTCCCAGTGAATGGCCAAGACCTAAAACAATTTTTTCAATAAGAGAAAAAAAGTTTTTTTTAATGTTTTGTTTGAGTGTTTACATGATCGTGAAATACTTTTTGGTTTTGTTTTCTTTAGCTTTATGCTTTTTTTCGGTGCTTTTGAAAGATGAGTTTAGCAACACAATGGTTTACCTTAAGTCATGTGACATAGCTAACTCTATTCCAAACTCATCTCTCACGTAAAACACGAGAAGCATCAAGGAGCTTGTGGTTTCTTTGAGGGGCCCTCTATCCAACCTGTGTAAATGAACAACTTCGGAGAAATGTTAGAAGTGTCTAATTGGTGGTTTGGTAATACCTTTAGGGAAATAAGAAAATATGGAAAGGAATACATGAACCCAGAAGACAAATCTAGCGAAGGATCCACCTTAACCATCTCACCTTGAAAAATAAACAGACATCATCCTCTCCCACTTGCTCAGGGAATCATGTTGAAATAAAATTAATATTATCAAAAGAGTGAACAATAGGAGAGTGTATGAAAATATCTCTGTCAAGGCTATAGATTCTCATTGGTAGTGGAGAAAGGTCTGTGGTGTCGGGGTGACTCCTCTGGGACTATGGACGCTCGTTGGCAGTGGAGCGACACCAAATCAAGAGAGTAGAGTTAACTAAAGGCTTCATGCCAGTGAATTCTTTGCTAAAATTTTGTAAAAAAGGGACATGAGTTAGGGTTATAGGAAACGAGGAAGGAATAAAGGTTAAAAAACCATGGGTGGAAGCATCAACTGAAGAAGTTCAAAACGCAAGGATAAAAAAGGCTTGGATTCAAAACTAGTTAAGTTCTCTACCTACTTCTGTATAAACCGAGCCCTGAGGAAGGAACAAATATTTTGCTTTCACCTAGTGAATCACCATTTTTTGAGCACTCAACACACCCTAAAAGTCTACGTCAAATTTCACTTTTTGGGTACCACTTGATCTCTTGTGAATGTCTAATTCGATCTTAGTATGAAAATGTTTCCTTTGCTCGTCTTCTATTTTTCATTTTAAGTATTTCAAAGTTGTTCGAGCAAGTGAAAATCATCATGAATTAACAGAGACTAACATTTTATTAAAGAACTGACAACCGAAATTTCTCCCTGATGTGCTAAAGGAATTCGACATCGGAAATAATTAGAGATGACAAATTTTGCCCGAGAGGAACAAAATAGTTGAGCCCCGACCTCCATCAACATTGGTATTATTAATTACCTGACAAGCGCTATGCAAGAATGTCACCGATGACCGACCCTCATCAGTGTCAGGAAGTTTTGAAGAGAGTAAGCATCGTGTGAGTAAAGGAAGGATATCCCCTATTGCTGACTGCCGAAAGTTTTTCAGCATCAGGAGTTTCAAAGGACGATAAACCTCGAAGAAACTATGCATTGATTTTTGAATGTCGATTCTTGATACTCACCGGCATAGGTGGTCATAATATCTAGCTCATTTTAGTGCGATCAACGTAAACGAAGCCTCGAGTGTAACCCTTACCCAGGAGCTGAGTTCTAGGTTTTATTTTAACAAGCCCCAAGTTAGTAATGCCATGTCGACATCATTCGACACCGAAAGTTTCTAAAGGAAAATATCAATGAACTTACAAAATAACTCAGGACAACGGTAATTACAAAATCACATAATTATGAGAATCTTGAATAAGAACACGGTAGATTTACACGCAAATAAGAAACACGATGCTTTCAACTGCTATGACTAGAACCTGTTGAGGAAAACCATTTTCAAAATTCCATATATTAAATTTCTCGCTGGGCTTAGGTTAAATACAAAAAAACAATACCAACACCTTGGACAATGGACCGGGTTACATCGAAAACGTGAAATTTCTCACAAAAAACAGGGAAAATTAGCAAAAAATACGTTACTTCTGAGAATACAAAGAAAGGGTCCTCCCATCATGTATCTCCTGCACACAGACCTTCTCCCAGACTACTCTATGCACCTTGCAATGTTATTATGTTCTCCCCCTCCATCATCCTCTACATTTTGCATAGCTACACAATCATATCCTGTGCTTTCCGAAGCTGCCTCTTGAGCCAATTTTTGTTTCCTTCATGACCTGGTGGTGTTGATACCTCCTGGTTCTGCATTGCCAGTTGTTTCCACAATTCTCTATTTTCTTGATAAATTTTGGCTATGGAAAGTTGTGCCTTCTCCAACTATTGATTGGGGTTTTCAACGTTGGAACCTGATACCCCTATCCTTTGCATTCGACTCCTGCTTCCTCAAATGGTAGTCCCGACAGGCTCTAGCCAGGTAGCATGCATCATGAAATCCTTAGTGGCTGGGTGTGCACTCAGCTCAGTCAAGATGTGGCTTCCTCATACTTCCTTATTTTTTCCAGGCCTTCCCCTCCTTCACATTTTCAACTTTTGAGAGGGCGTGACCTCCAACCTGTTTCCTTCAGACAAAATTTTCTCCATTCGACCTCTGCTTGAGGCTTTGAAATCGTTTCAGAGAAGAGGTAAGGACCTCCTTTTGAAATCTTTGAGAAACTCAATGACAATAAGAAAGAGTCCCATGCATGTTGGGGTTCAGACCTAGCACTCTGACTACCTCGTGCAACCCGTCTCGTGTTTTGAAGGGATCCCATGTAGTGATAGCATGTGCATTCTTAGACGTCCGTGACTGGATGAAGGGCCACAACACATGATCTGATAGAATTGGACTTGCAAGACCAATCCCTACTTGTATACAAACTTGACTGATGCGTAGAACCCGCACAGAATAACTAAGATTTATCGCAGAGCAGAGCAATGAAACAAAACATGCCAAGAAATACTCATACATTACGATGGGATGTTTTGAAGAATTAACACGCCATGTCTGGACGATGGATATGATCCAGGACATGTGAAACGCAATCGATAAGAGTTTCATAGAATATACGGTACAATCATTTCCAATCTCTTTAATCTTCCAAGCCTCCACTATTGGCCAATGATGGTTGACACACTTGGTGATATGACCTCGAGGGTAACAAATTACCTCTAGCTGGGGAATTTAACAACTTTCTTTATTGCGACATCAGACCTTTTGGGAGCTAACTCACACTTTCAACACACGTTCAACTCTGGCATCCTTTCCAAACCCCAAGGGGAAATCGACCTTTGCAATGGATTCAACACTCGTATCTGTCGTACTTGATCTGCCACGCTATGGCGTGCGGATGTAACTCATCCAAACTGAAGGGGAGAAACGACGTAGATAGAGACACTACAGATCATTCAAAAATAAAAAATATGCTAGGATCACATAAGTATTTAACAATTGGGACTGGCAAGCTCTACAGGTATGCATCAATTGGCTTTCTTCACTTACATCTTCCTATGTTTTTCCTGATAAGTAATTTCTAAATGATGTCAATCCCGATTGTAGGAAATTTCTCTCTGACTACCGAACAAATTTCACTGCGTAACCTCACCAAGGAAACCGAAGGAAACGTTGGGGAAAAATCAATGAAGCAATGAAGGACATTGGAATCCTCGATTTCGGCACCCTCTACAACTTTGTCGACTTGTGTGACATAGTCGAGTCACATTCCAAGAAAGATTCACGGTGGGCCGAAGAGCTCGTGAATATGACCGACGTGGTACCATGACAAGTGCAATGATTTATGGACCATCAAATTAGAGCTCGAATTGTGCTACATCTGTTAAAATCTAGTCTCGCGATGTACCAGACGCATGCAATGGACATCAGAGGGATACATGCGACTCCGATGGAGCAGAACAGATTCCCATGGGCACAAACCTGCAACGATCTATTTATCATTTGGTCCAATTATGAGAAAAGTTATCCTTTCAGAGAACTATCTTGAGTTGACTGTTAAAAAAACTGTTAGAAGATGACGCCATGTGGCGCATTTTTCTTTGCTTAAACTACACTTAGCCGTTGTTTTCAGTTGAACTTTAAATTATAAATAAATACATCGACCAATTAGTTAGAGGTTGATGCTTATTTCAAGAAATCTTTCTTTCTGGTTGTTAAGAATTATTTTGAGGCTACTTTGAATTGAGAAGTCCTTCTGGACCAAAGACAAGTTATTTTCATTAACTGCATGTGTGATTGGATGTGGAGAAGAACTATTTCCTATCCTGTTTCATGAATGATGTTGTAACGAGTAAGAGCAATGAATTTTGTTGTCAAGTTATCTGGTGCAATGTTTTGTTGTTCTTTGATTTAATGATGAGGATGATTCATTGTGTTATTATGTGATGAAAGGTTCTAGTAGATGGATTATTTTTCTTGCCATTATATCATTGCATATGTGTTTTCTTTCTGGTAGTTAGTATCTCAAACAGTAATTGGATGCTCACATGGTTAATGTATTAGTACTAGGCCTGTGGTATAAAATTGTCGTCTGCATTCTTGAGTAACGGGTTATCCCAAGCTCAACCTCTTCCCCTTAGTTAAGCTTAATTCCATTTTTGTTGCCAAGTTGGTTTATACCAGATTACATCTCATATTGGTCCCACCCAAGAGAAAATATACAAAAGAGAATAGTCCAAACTGAAGGAAGAGCCTTCACAAGAAAACGTAAAGCCCATCGATAATTTGACCGGATCAAAAGATCTGGAGAACCATTCCATTATTAAATGCTGCAGAGTCTAATTGGGCCTCAGTGGCAGGTTTGGTTCCTACTGTTGAGTCAAAGGATTTAAGATCCATCAAGAGGATCCAATGCACTTGGTTGACTTGGAATCCTCCCATCTATTGCAAGAGTTCTCAAAACAACCTTCACAAGGCTCTTGAACTATTTTATCAACAAAAAAATGTAATGAATCAAATGCTTAAATTATCATACCAGAACAAAAGTACACACCATGTACAAAATGTGAGCATGGAGCACAACTCCAAGATATATAAGTTACACAATAACTACTTAAAGAATAAGGGAACCCCCTCCAAATAACCAAATACCTTTATACATCACAATTCATATGTCACAATAATGAATACATGAACTCTATATATAACTATTCACACTTTCACACGAGGGCCCTTTAGGCCAACCTTACACACACACACACACACACATTACATGTACATTTAGGCCCATATATGCCACCTGTTAGCACTGAAAGTCACACTTTGACTGCTAAAGTGTAAGTTCAATACCCATCAGAATGTAAAATATAATTTTGGTTTTGAATCGGTGGATCAACAAGATGGATAAAGAAAGAGAGAGGGATGCAAACTGTAGATCAGTAGGCTACACCAATGGGCAATGGAGTCACAAACATCCTACTCATCGAAGGCACAAAAGCTGCTCAACAGAAAACAAGATTATATGCTGATAGGCAGAAGAATGAACAAGGAAAACATAAGATAGAATGTTCACTAAACAAAGATCCTCTCAATTTAATGAATCAACAAATACTTGAATATAAACAATAATTGATGGGAAAAATACAACAGATCCTCTGCTGCTTAGGGATCCATAAATCATTGATAGCCTTTGATCCTCAAATCTGAAATATATTAAAATAAGAAGAAATATAAACAAAAGAGTTACAATCTGAAATCATAGCTCTTATGAGTCTCCAATAGCAGTAATTCTTACAATCCTAAAATGCCCACAGGCTTACAAATGAACACACACAGGAAAACTGCCTACTACATCTCTCTCTAGCCTCTCTTGGCTCATGAATCCCTCTCTCCAATAGATATCTCCTTCCTTAAATAGAAAATAGCATAAAAATAACCTTAGGAGGTCTAATCCCATCTCCTACATTAGATTCTAAGCCTTGGATATAGGTGGCAACAATCAAAGAGACAAAAATCCAACAAACTGCTAATTTTCAGGAATTTGTTGGAAGTCATTAATAAATTGTTTCCACCTCATGCATTAGGCATTTGATAGAGATAAATATTAGGTGAAGGTGTCCCTTGACATCTAACTGATCCTTGAGAATCCATTCAAATCCTCCTTTACAGGTGGCAACCTCCCAACAAGGCGAATACCAAAACCATGACTGCTACAGGAAATTAAATAGTGCCACTGTGCAGATTCGATAGCGCCACTTCTATGTATAATATCTCTCAAACCATAACACATTTTGAAAAAATGAGAGAGGTTTTTGTTATTTGGAATGTTATGAACAAAAACCCCCTCTAGTTTAAAAAAATAACTTCTAAATTTTTCACAATATAAGTTTTAAGTCAGTGACTCAAAACTGGTAAAATAACTCTGCACAATTTGTTTTCTGCCAGAATTTAGGTAGCGAATTTAGGCTGTGTGTCTGCGTGCAATTGGGTAGAGAAAATCCGTGAGTGATTTTGATGCTTGAACTTGGAGGTTGGTCATAACCCAATTTAATTTCAATTTCCCCCAAAATAAATAAAATATCCCATAACAATTGTATTCATTTGCCAAAATGAATAATGAAGGATTTATGCAATGTTGCAGCATAAACCAATCTTGTGCTAACATAGGCTCCATGGGGGATAGAGTCCTCCCTATGAGGATCTAAGAACTCTTGTAGTTTTAGTGCCTTATCCTAGGGATGCTCCCAACCTTTAACCTCTGCAATCTGCTTTGATCTGTGAACTTCAACTGAAATCAAATGCAAATGAAAACTGAAACTGACAAAAATGATGAAAATGATGCTTGTGGGTAAAATCATGAAGATGGGTTACACTTTTGCTTGTTTTATGAGAAAAAAAATTGTAGTTTTACAATTTCTTCAACTTCCGACATACAAAAGTATTTTTTTTTTTAGAATTTCACTTTACAGTAAAAACAAAACTTGTGAAGAATTTTGTTAGCTTTCCAATGACTATTTTTCAATTTTTTTTTTATCACGATTTGATATGTCATTTTGACAATTGTTTAATAGTATGTTCCTTAAACATGAAAGGAATGATAATGAGTAACTTTTTTTTACAACCATATATCTATAATTAAACTTATGCTTTTAAGAAACAAAATATACTACAACAATCTACAAAGACTCTATTTTATTATGACTATAATTTTGAATCTAACGAATGCATAATATAATTTCTAGAATTTTTTGAAGTTGACCAAGCTGAAAACGTTGCAAATTTTAAACACATGTTTTTCTACACCTTGTATCTATCTTAATTTTTACTTAAAACTAAAATCTAAATATACCTTTTTTAAAAGAACAGTTTAAGGATTATGAATATATATTTTTTCTAAATTTTTCACTGTATATTTTTAGAGATACCGATATTTCATTTCACTAAATCATAATGTCTGCTAACAATATTATGCAGTGTTTTTTTTTAAATATTAAATAAAATTAGATAAAAATAAAGAAAATGAAAACAAATTATAGGAATTGAAAGTAGATTCAATTTTGGAATTGTTGGTGTCATTTTCGAAACCAAATTCTGAGTATTTGCAGGAGTCCGCAACCTCCAAAGTTCAAGTAATCTTGGGGGAATTCTCTGGTTTCTGAATACAGTCCCAATTTTTAGTTTTCGGCCGAAATAATATTTCGGTTGAAAAGTATTTTTGTTCGGCCGAAAGGTTTATTTTTAATGGATTCCATTAAAAATAAACCTTTCGGCCGAAAAGTCTTTCGACTGAAATATTCTTACCGTAGGAAAAACAATCATCCGAAAAATCTTGTACACGACTATCGAGGGCACCGTTTGATTTGATGTGCAAACTTTCAACTGAACAATGTTTCCGCTAAAAAATCCTTTCTTTCAGTCAAAAGAAAAAAGAGTTCGGTCGAAAAAATGCTGCAAGGAATTTTGGAGACCCGATTCTCACAAAAGTGTTACCCAGCTTCATGATTTTACCCTTGTTTAGTAAGATTATTGCACACACCTACTCTAATTATTGGTAAAATGAAGCATTCAAGTTACATGAAACAACCAATGAATCCATTTCATCATTTTTTCAATGGTTTGAAGCTTTTAAATGTTCTTCCTTAAGCACCCGAGATAATTCTTACTTGAAGGAACGTCAAAGAAACATTTGGCAATACACTTTCCATTGAAGAAATCAATGAGCCTAGGCCTATTTTCTTCTTGCAGATAGGCTGCAAATGGATCTTGAAAAACATCATCAATACTTGCCCCTCGACATTGCTTTGTGTAAAAAGGAAAAGTATTGCATTAGGTCCTTCCTCCATTGTTCTTGGTTATTGTATGGCTTGCTGATTTTCTAATTCATCCTCAATGCATATGGCCTTGGTCCACTCCTGGTCATGAGGTGTATTAGGATAAAGGCTTAGTGATGCTTGTCTTTATTTAATTTCAACCTTTCTCATCTAATCACATGGCATTTGATCTTGGCTACTTGAAGAAACTGAGCTTGTGTCTTCAAGAGGAATAGGGGGTTGATAGGGAAGTTCATCACAATTAGAAGTGCTTGGGAAACTACATTCTTTTGTCTTATCTTCTGATTGTGAGGGATATTCATCATATCTTGGCTTATGGTCCCAATTTCTCATTTTTTCACCCTCTAAAATTAGATTATCATCTTTTTCTTCTTTTTCAGCAACAAAAATATGACATGAGGGTTGAAACAAGCTATTGTTGCTTTGATGTGAAGGGTACTTATCTGATATAAGGTCTTCAACAGACTGTTCATGGAAATCATCTTCATAATAATCTTACAAAGGTGAATCAATGACCATTTGACTATTAATGGCTGAGGGGATTAGTACAATAGCTGGGACAATTGGTTGTTCAGTGAAAACCTCCTCATAGTCATTAAAACTTGGCAAATCATGGAACACTTGTTCATTAACAATAAGAGGGATTACAAGAACAATTGGTAAGATATAAATTCATTCAGCTACAACACTATTCTCATGATGAAATAAATCTGAACCTAAGATGACCTCCTGACTTAAAAAATCGAGAAAAGAAGGAGAAAGGGAAATGATGGATTGTCCATATTGATCTTTCTCTTGGGGACCTAGATTTTGACATGAATGATGCATTTGTTCTTCAAATTTAGGAAAATCATTATGAAACTCATCATCTAAGTCCTGCACTCTACAATCATCCCTTTCATCATCACTGCTAGAGGAATCACTTGCTAAATCCTGAATATATGATGCATACCCCTCACAAAAATTCTCAAAAAGTATTTTAGCTGGATAAATTATCTTGCAATGAGAATAAAAAACATCATTAAGGTCCTTCAAAGAGGAAATACTAGAAGCAAGGAGTGTTCTATACCATTGCCTCACATCGCCTTCTAATGAATACATGAGCATTTTCATCAATATATCTTCATGATGGATGTCAAGCTGCTACATCAAAACATGAAATTCATGAACATGCTCAAAAGGGTTGTCATCTTCACCTTCATAAAATCTGGGCAACAGATGTTGCCATTCATCAATTTGAGGCACAGGATGTGGATAACCATCTATAGCTAAGAAATTGAGTGGGGTAAACCTCTTGGCTAGGATAACCTTCATTGCCATTTAATTTGTCTCATCCCCAGTGGAGTCACCAATAGATTTTGAACAATGGAGTCGCCATTGTGAATGTGTAGTCTTGAAGGTGTCCAACTTTAGTGACCATCTAAATCTAGAACTATGTAGTGTCATTCTTCCCAGGGAGTTTTTCAATCAGCTCAAATCTGTCCTTGGCAACAACGCCAATTATGTTAGCACTGAAAGTCACACTTTGACTGCTAAAGTGTAAGCTCAACACCGATCAGAATGTAAAAGAGAATTTTGGTTTTGAATAGGTGGATCAGTAAGATGGATAAATAAAGAGAGAGGGTTGTAAACTATAGATCAGTAAGCTACACCAATGGGAAATGGAGTCACAAACATCCTACTCATCGAAGGCACAAAAGCTGCTCAACAAAAAACAAGATTATATGATGATAGGTGGAAGAATGAAGAAGGAAAACA
>JASDQU010372270.1:45714-62235 GCA_032191745.1 Picea mariana | reverse complement strand
CAAAATTCTTACATAATTATTCAAATTCATTCCCACATAACTCTCCACCATTATCTATCCTCAACACATTAATTCTTTTCTCTATTTGATTCTCAACAAGAGCCTTAAACTCTTTAATCCTGTCAAAGACTTCATATTTCTTCCTAAGAAAATATATCCAATTATTCCTAGAGAAGTCATCTATAAATGAAACATAGTACATAGATTTTTTCAATGATGGAACCGACACAGGTCCAAACACATCACTGTGAACTAGATTTAAAATCCCTTCTTCCCTCGTTGCACCAGAGGGGAATATTACCCGATTCTGCTTCCCATATACATAATGTTCATAGAAATAAAAATCCATAGAGAATTTATACATACCTTCAATCATACCTTTACCATGTAGTATTCGAATACCCTTCTCTCTGATATGCCCCAGTCTTTGATGCCACAGCATAACCTTTTCTCTAGAGACTGTAGGATTTTTTTCTTCTTCAACTGCAATATCAGGAACAATGGAACTATTACACCCATCACTAAAAGTGCTTCCTTGCAGCTTATACAGAGTTCCAGACCTAACTCCCTTCAACAACACCATTGTTCCTCTAACCATCCTACAGGTTTCCTTTTCAAATATTGTTTTTGCCCCTGCATTGTCCATTTTGCTTGCATAAATCAAATTTCTAGCCAATCTTGGGATGTGTAGAACATTAGGTAGTGGTATAATACTTCCATATTTGAGCCTCAACTTGAATTTTCCTCATCCTATGATTCTGGTTTTTGATTCATAACTAAGGAAAACATTACCTCCATCATACCTTTCATATTCACAAAACCACTCCCTGTCGGGAGTCATATGAAAGGATGAACTTGATTCAACCAACCATACCTCATGATATGCATGTGTTCTTGAAGAAGTCAACTACACATCCCCTCCTTATTCCTTGGAGGTCATTTTTTTTGTAGAAGCAGATTCTTCATATGCCTTATTTTTCTCAACTTTGGATCTACATTGCTTCTTGTAGTTCCCTTGTTTTCCACATCTCCAATATACCTTTACAAACTTTCTGGGAAATTTAAATCTACCCTTAGACTTAGATATCCCACTTGAGGACTTATATCTATTTATTTCCTGGGAGTGTCCTCTTGAAAATACTACATATGTGCTTTGTCCTTCCATGTTCTTCCATCTCATCTCCTCCAACAACAAGGATGAGACCACTTCATCAAACTTCAAGGCAGTTGTATTACTACCTATGGCCACAACTAGGATATCCCATGAGTCTGGTAAAGAGAAAATCAAAATGATACACTTATCTTCGTATACAATTTTAATCTCAACAAATACTAACTAACTTACCACAGTATTGAAGGAATTCAAATTCTCGTCCACCGAGTCTCCATATCTCATCCTCAAGTTATACAACTTATTTCTCAGGAATAGTTTATTTACTAGGGATTTAGACTGATACAACTTCCCCAACTTATCCCATAAATCATTGGTTGTAGCTTTCTATGACACATTCAGTAATAATGAATATGAGAGACATAATAAGATTGTGCTCTTCTCCTTCTGATCCATATTTTTCTAGTCATATGTTGAAGTTCCTTTAGGTGCAGTACCTGGATCCACCATGATCCAGTGATCTCGGTCCACCAACAGATCTTCCATCTTGATCTTCCACAACTCAAAACTTTACCCATTAAACTTCTCGATCTCCATTTTCAAAATTCTCTCCATTTCTCTTCACCTAAAGAATTAATACCATAGATCTCCCACTCTAACAAGGATTATCATAGTCCCAAGCCAAACCCTTGACCACAAAGGCGTCCCCCCTGAAGCCAATAATTTCTTTAATACCAAATGTAGATTTTAACCTTGTACAATATTTTAATGCAAACATATTTTCAATAAAAGAAAATAAAAGATACAATGGAAAATACACACATTACACAGATATTTTTCCCTTAAAAACCCAAACTGGGAAAACCAGCATACTATATATTCATTCATGGTGATACATTGTTTACAATTCAATATACATATAGAAGCCAATGACATCCAAAACCCTATCCCAATGACCTGGATTAGTCGACAACCCTAATTCCTTAACCAGAAATAGAAAACCATGTGTTGAAATTTTTTCCCAACAATGGACACAAAAATCGAGGTGACATGAAAAAAGAGGCAAAAATGTGACATGTTTCCCGAGGAAAAACAAATCTAGCGATCCCCCCTCAAACCCCCTGCACGCCTGACGCAATGTAGCAAACACTAGAGATATTCATGAAAAGAATATAACACATACCCAACACTCCATGTCTAAACCCAAAAAATTGAGCATCAAGGCCAAGACATCACTAGAATTCATAGGGTGGGATTTCACTAGTTTTTAGATTGTAGAATGAACCTCTACAATTTCAAATACAATAAAGTGCCAACCAATTCCTTGAATACCAACAAAGCTAGGGTGATTTTCCAAATTCACTACCACATATTCATGGAGAGATCTACTTACTAGAATGCCAAATTCGAACCACACTGAAATATCCTACGTTTATTCTCTGTTGCAAGAAACGATGCCATATTACCTTGCTCCTCTTCCATTCTTGTGTGAGAGTGTACTATAATATTTAATTCATATCCTATGTTCATAAAAAAGGACTACCACTTGTATTTTCATGATCCCATTGACGTTACTTCACAAGTTGATGTTTCACCCATTGGATTGTTCATTAATTAAATGATTATGGGATTGGTGATCAAATAATCCCCCCTTTTTATCTAAATTTTCCAACCTCCAAATTAGATGCAAATTTGGATAAGATATTTTCTTATTAGTTTAATGGTCTTAGGATGATAATATTTTGTTATCACATAGAGTTTTCAAGGGCCATAGGTGTGTTTCGATATACCCGAGTATGTAGTCTTTCCCCTTCTCTATCCTTTTCGCAGACCAAATCTTAAGTCCCCCCCCCCTTGGCTTTTAAATCATTCTCTATTTTCCCTTGTTTGTTTGTGCTTCTCATGGCCTCAAGGCATCATGATTGACTTGAAGAAGTCGTGGGCACCACCTGGAACATTCATGGGTGTGAGGCCTCATCCTGATCCCGATGAAGAAAGTTAATGGAAATGGTGGTGGTGGTTGAGACCTCGTCTCACCCCATAAATGGAATGCGTGGAGAGAAGGGTCGTGGGGGCCAATTTTCAGTCCAAAGCTCCCTGGTGGATGAATTTTCTTGCAGAGCCCACATTGAGATGGGCTCGAGTCTGACATAAGAAGGCCTGCACAATCTCACAGAGCAGGCACTGACTGAAAACTTTGAATACAATGGTCTGATCACACTCCTAGTGGTTGCAATAGTTTTGAGTAAAAGTAGTTAGTTCTGATATTTTGTTAAAGGTCAAATGGTTGAGCTAGGATCCTTTCTATTGTAATATTTTGATGAAGAACGTTGGTTCTCTAGTTATGTACTTGATTTGATATTTCTGGATTAATCTAAGTCATCTTTCTTAATCCATCTTATTTGCCTATGATATTAAGAGAGTTCATGAATGACTGATTCACATGGATTGTAGTAACTATATTATGATGAATGTTTGATTATAGTGCTTTTATGATTTATTTCATTTTCCTTGAAATTTGAATCCAAGAGGATCTTGTGTTTGAGTTTTTTCTCCTTAGGATGCTTGAAGACCTGATTCCATAACAGACCTCTACACCTTTCTCACCAAAGTATTCCTTCTACTCACCTTGCTCCAACTTACTGACTGAAGTTAATCCAAGACCTCAATTGCTTATGCATGCTAGTTCATATTTTTGAGTTATAACGTTATTATCATTGATTTTTCTCCATCTGAACTCTTAAAATTCAATTATACTCACATAAACTGATGGGCACTAGGGTTACCTTCTATGCAATCTGAAGGTGACTTCTAGTGCTAACATTTATGGTGTCGTTTCTGAGGAAACAATTGGAGATATTTCCCTAGAATATAACAACAAAGAAGCTATGATTCTGAAGGTGCATTAGATATCAATACCATTGAAGATTGTAGTTTGCACCTGGGGACTCCATTGTTTCAGTTCTAGCTCCGAAGGGAAGACACATGAGGTCTACTCCACAGCTGCCTATGGCTACACCTAAATTTGACCCAGAGAAGATTATTAAGAAAGAAAAGATTTCTCAAGAAGGATTTTTTTGCTATCCCAGATTGAAAAGCTCCCTGGGAAGAACGACATTGCAGAGAGCCAGTTTTAGATGGTGAACTAAATATGGACACATAATTCTGACTGATTATATTTCACCATGGAAAATCCACTGTGCAAAATCTGTTGGTGACTCCATTGAAGGGAGACAAATCAAAAGGCTATGGAGGCTATCCTAGCCAAGAGATTTCCCTCCAATTTTCGAGCCATTGTTGGTTATCCACATCCAGTGCCGATTATAAATTAATGGGATGATTATCTTCCGAGAATCAGAGGAAGAAATCATGACCATCCTGGTGAGAACTTATTAAAATTTCATATATGCATGGTTGAACATGGCTTCTTTCATGAGGATGTCTTTATCAAGATGTTCAAATTTTATTTAGAGGAAGATGCTCATGAATGGTGTCAATCTCTCGATGCTACTAGTATCCTTTCTTTGAAGGATTTTCATGATGCTTTTAATTCATATTACGAGAAGATTTACCTATCTCATCTTATTTTGGATGAATGTTGTAAGAATTTTGAATTCCACATCCAGCAAATGATAGAGTCTTCATCATGTGATGAGTCTGGTGAAGATCTGTCTATTGAAAGAGAAAGTTAGGATAGAAGAAATTATTTTGCAAATGTGGATGAAATATTTTCTCTTTCTATTCCCTGAGAAGAAGGCCTTCTAGATATGAGTGTTGACAGTGTTGATGATTGCATAGCCATATATGTATCATATTATTCCCCTGATGCACTTGTTGTCTTAGTTGTAAAATAAGAGATAGTTGTGGAGGAGGATTTTTCTCTTTTCCTTCAAGAGGTTTCCCATGATGTATTTTCACCTAGGATTAAAGAGAAGAATCAAGTGTTCACTCATTTTTATTTCTAAGATAAAAGAGTTCTATGATCACCCATCTTTGATGAGTACTCAGATGAGGAAGAGAAAATCCCTACCTTACATTTTGTTGACTTGGGGAGCATCCAGCTTGTGTATGACAGCTATGAATCAGATTCTGATGTGGATGAGAAGGATTTCCAAGACCATACTCTAGAGCCTTTTCATTTATTCAGTAAGGAAAAGAATTGGGTGGAAATCAACCATCATGGGCCCGTAGAAGACATTGAGTAGCATGTTAGGAAAAATCACCCATTCATTGATATACATGAAGAGATTTCTTCCCTTCAACTGGCTGATGTTATCAGAGTAGACAAAGAGGAAGTGGATAAGCAGCCTGCATCATCCTTTCACTCACCTTTGCTTGCCACAAACATTCAGCTGGATGTGAGTAGTTGTAAGACAGAGCATGTTTTTTGTTACCAACCCAGTAAGTTTCGTCCCCTATTTTATGACCCTGTAGGGGAGTACATGGATTTTCTTTTTTTCCGGGTATTGAAGCCTCCAAAATTTATCTTGCCTTCAAAAATAGGAGGAGATCTGAAAAATGTAATCGTTTTGCTGTCATAGTTTCATTATATTTATTTGATCAGTGACAGAGTAAATAAGTTTTCAGTTAGGAGGTTACTTGACTGGCTCTGGTGGAAGTCCACTTTCACCTAGCACTTTGTAAAAATCGATTAGTATAGGAGTGTACATAAATAAGCTCCTTCTGGAGCCCATGTGTTTGTTTTCATTTTTAGTAGAGTAGTTTACATATCTCCCTGTTTTCTTCAGTGGAATTTTTGAGCTAGACTCCATAGCCCAACAACTAAGGCACTAGAACTGCTCATTCTTGGCAGCTCGCAGGGAGCATGCATCCCCTGTGGAGCCAAATGTTACCACATAGGGTTGTCAAGGGGCATAGGTGTGTGTCAATATACCCAATTCTATAGTTTTTCCCTTCTCTATCCTTTTTGCAGACCAAATCTTAAGTTTTTACCCCTTCGACTTGTAAATCATTCTCTATTTTCTCTTGTACATTTGTGCCCCCTGTTTTTCCTTAAATATCTTACCCGAGTGAAACAATGGACCTAATCCCCTCTGTCTTATCCATGGGAGAGAAATTGCATCTTGTGTTTCAGTCACTGGTCTCCCTATTTTCTTAGCTCACAACCAGTCGTCCAAATCCTTGATCGTGCAGGCCGCAGCCATGTACACAAAGTGCATCATTCTTAGTAGTCTATTTTGGGATTGAAGCATAAGCAAAAGGATTTTTTAATATTTCAACGATGGATATTCCCAGAACAATCCATATCAGTGGTTCAAGGGAATTCAAGAGTGACAAATTGCATGAAGTATAGCGCCAGAGAAAAAGGCCCCGAAGTGACATATGAACCATTGATATTAAAGGGGTTAGGTGGTAGTCGATCCATTCCTTTAGGTAAATGAGCTTCGAGAGATTTGAAATGAGAAATGATTAGAAGTTACGAAGACCTGAAGAGATGAAGCCGCCAAAGCTCCAAATTTGTTGAAGTTGTTGAAGTGGCCAAAGGCCTGAAGGCCCAAAATAGATCTAAGTCATTGATCAACAAGAGCCACACATCATCATATGTGTCACTACGAGAGTTTTAATTCGAGAGTTTTACTTTAGGAGTTTTAAAATGAGAAATATTGCAAAGTCCCAAAGGGCCAAAGCCTGAAGTGCCCAAAGAGGATCTGAGTTGTCAATCACTAGGAGCCACGCGTCACCAGATCCTTCACTCAGGATAAAAGAAACATAAGAAAAATGGAGTTTGAGAATTGAAACTCTCGAAGGCCGATCCACGAATAAAATCTCGGTTGTTTTTTTGAAGGGGAAGATCCGACACATCAATATAAAAAGAACCAGAGCTAAGCCATTGATCAAAGGGCATAACATTAGAACGCAAGATCAATGATCATGCCAAATTGAAGGGTTGAAAGGTGTGCATGTTTTAAAATCTCACGGGTGGGCCGCAATCGGAACCGTGGTTTTTAGAGAGGGACACGTGGTGGTTCATAGTGAATTGCTAGGACAAAAGTGGTTTTCTTTCAGACCACCCTTGGTAGTACCCAAAATCATACAATTGTTTAGGTTCATGGTCCTAGGTCACATTGAATATGGAGCGACGGAGAGGAGCTGTGCCAAAGGCCCAACGCACCCGTATTTGGTCACAAAAGAATATCTGCTTGGCCTCAAGGCGTCGGGATTGACTCGAAGAAGTTGTGGGCACCACCTAGAACATTCATAGGTGTCAGGCCTTGTCGTGATCCCGATGAAGGTAGTTAATGGAAATGGGGGTGGTGGTTGAGACCTCGTCTCACCCCATAAATGAAATGCATGGAGAGAAGGGTCATGGGGGCCGATTGTCAGTCCACATATCCTTGGTGGATGAATTTTCTCGCAGAGCCCACACTGAGTCGGGCTCGCATTTGACGTAAGAAGGCTTGCATAGTCTGACAGAGCATACACTGACTGAAAACTTTGAATGCAATGGTCTGATCACACTCCTGGTGGTTGCAACAGTTCTGAGCATAAGTATTTAGTTATGATATTTTTTTAAAGGTCGAATGGTTGAGCTAGGCTCCCTGCTATTTTAATATTTTGATGAAGAACACTGGTTCTTTGGTTATGTACTTGATTTGATATTTCTTGATTAATCTAAGTCATCTTTATTACTCCATCTTAGTTTCCTCTGATATTGAGAGGGTTCATGAATGAATGATTCACATGGATTGTTGTAATTGTATTGTGATGAATGTTTGATTATAGTGTTGTTATGATTTCTTTCATTTTCCTCGAAATTTGAATCCAAGAGGATCTTGTGTTTGAGTTTTTTATCATTAGGCTGCTTGAAGACCTAAAGTCCATAGTAGACCTCTACACCTTTCTCACCAAAGTATTCCTTCTAGCCACCTTTACTCCAACTTACTGATTGAAGTTAATCCATGACCTCAATTGCTTGTGCATGCTAGTCTAGATTTCTGAGTTAGAACATTATTATCATTGAGTTTTCTCCATTTGACCTCTTAAAACTCAATTACACTCACATAAATTGATGGGTATTAGAATTACCTTCTATGCAATCTGAAGGTGAATTTTAGTGATAACATTTCTGGTGCTTTTGTCGAGGAACAAATTGAAGACATTTCCCTGGGATAGAATGACAAAGAAGCTTTGTTTATGAAGGTGCATCAGATATAAGTACCATTGAAGATTGCATCTTGCACCTGGCAACTCCACTGTTTTAGTTGTGTCTCCAAAGGGAAGACACACGAGGTCTACTCGATAGCTTCCTCTGGCTACACCTGAAGCTAACCTAGAGAGGATTATTAAGAAAGGAAAGCTTTCTCAAGAAGGATTTTTTTTGCTATCCCAGATTGAAAAGATCCTTGGGAAGAATGACATTTCAGAGAGCCAATTTTAGATGGTGAACTAAAGATGGACACACAATTCTGACTGATTATCTTTCACCATGGTGAATCCACTGTGCATAATCTATTGGTGAATCCAATGAAGGGAGACAAATAAAAAGGCTATGGAGGCTATCCTAGCCAAGAGATCCCCCCCCTTCAATTTCTCAGCCATCACTGGTTATCCACATCCAGTTTTGGCTATAAATGAATGGGATGATTATCTTTCGAGATTCATAGGAAGCAAGCATGACCATCCCGGTGAGAAATTATTAAAATTTCATATATGCATGCTTGAATATGTTTTTTTTCACGAGGATGTCTTGATCAAGATGTTTAAATTTTCTTTATAGGAAGATGCTCGTGAATGGGGTCAATCTCTCCCTGCTGCTAGTATCCATTCTTTGAAAGATTTTCATGATGATTTTAATTCATATTACGAGAATATTTACCTATATCATCTTATTTTGGATTAATGTTGTAAGAATTTTTCATTCCACATTCAGTAGAGGATAGAGTCTTCCTCATATGATGAGTCTAGTGAAGATCTGATTGAAAGAGAAAGTGAGGATAGAAGCGGGTATTTTGCAAATGTGGATGAAAACTTTTCTCTTTATATTTCCACATCCAGATATGAGTGTTGATAGTGTTGATGATTTCATAGCCATAGATGTATAATATTCTTCCCCTGATGCACTTTTTGTCTTAGTTGTAAAAGAAGAGATAGTTGAGGAGGGGTATTCTTCTCTTTTTCTTCAAGTGGTTTCCCATGATGTATTTTCACCTAGGATTGAAGAGAAGAATCAAGAGGTCGCTCATTTTTATTTGAAAGATAAAAGATTTATGTGCTCAACCATATTTGATGAGTACTCATATGAAGAAGAGCATATCAATACCTTACATTTTGTTTGACTTGGGGAGAAACCAGCTTGTGTATGACAACTATGATTCAGATTCCTATGTGGATATGAAGGATTTCCAAGACCATACTATAGATCCTTTTCCTTTATTCATTAATGAAAAGCATTGGGTGGAAATCAAACATCCTGGACCTGTAGAAGACACTGAGAAACATGTTAGGGAGAAGCACCCATTCATTGATATACATGAAGAGATTTCTTTCCTTCAACTAGCTGACATTATCAGAACAAACAAAGAGGAAGTGGATAAGCAACCTGCATCAAACTTTCACTCACTTGTTCTTGCCACAGAACTTCAGCCAGATGTGAGAAGCTGTAAGACAGAGCATGTTTTTTGTTACCAACCCAGTATGTTTCATCCCCTATTTTATGACCCTGTAGGGGATTACATGGACTTGCTTTTTTTCTAGGTATTGAAGCCTCCAAACGTGATCTTGCCTTCGGCACTAGGAGGAGAGATGAAAAATTTAATCGTTTTGTTGTTGTTGGCCCTTGGTTATGGAAGAAAGTGAATATCAAGGAAGAAAAGGTGGAATGTTCACTTCATGGAAGGCACAGTAACTGTCACTCGATCGAAGTGAGAAAAAGAGAAGAAAAGATGGAGCGAAGTACGTAGATGCAAGCCGTTGGATGAGGATATCAAGGATGATAGATCAGCAAGGAAGATGGATCGAGGACAACTAAACAAGTGGAAAAATCCATCATTGTATTCTTTGGAGCACCACACGAGAAGGAAGGAAAGAGAGGCTAGCGAAGCCCAGGAAAAGTGGGTCAAGTTGACCTAGGGTTTTAGACACCTAGGGTTTTGGTATCTAGGGTTTTTGCACCTAGGTTTCAGCCTAGGGTTGTTGGTGAAGTATTGTAATGTATAAATAAAGGTCAAGAGGACCTGGGTCGAGTTGGTACGATATTGTTGTTGATCTAGCTCTATTGTTGTGGTGAGATATTATTGTATTGAGAGAGAGAAATGCTAAGTGAGAGAGCCTTCGGGTATTGTAATATCTTCAGCTGTGTGCGAAGGTAAAGTCCTACAGCTGGGTGCACAAGAAGGGGAGAGAAAGAGAGAGAGAAGAAAGAAGATCTACTATCTAAGAGCGCATATGAGAACTGTAGGCTTTATCTGAATAAATCATAAGAACAGTTATGTGGGTGTATCCCTAGAGAGAGGGTGAACCACGTACATCTTGTGTTGTGTGTGTGGTTGATGCTTTGATCTATGTCATTGTTATACTGCTATTTTCATTGTTGTATTAGATCATATCTATAACTGTGTAGGGTAGATCTAGCTTGGTGAGGGATATATGAATGTTTCCATGTTGTTGTATTAGATCCACTTGATATTCCCCTGGTTGTAGATATCTCTATCCTACAACCCCCCTCTTAGCTTCTTTGGGTGAGACTGTATATGCTTCATAGGTGTTGCCGAAAGGGCCAGTAGCTAGGGCTTGTTGGCGCACTCTTCTAGTGAACCCTGGGTCTGCCCCTATGTCAAAAAATGGTTTCATTGTCGAGACATGAATATTCGTGAGGGAATGTCAAGGTGGTTCCCATTGAAGACAAAGATTCAAAAGTGGATAGAAGATCAAGAGAGGGACTTCACAGAAGCCCAGAACAAGAACCCTAAGCTAAGTACTGAAGATTGGCTACAAAGATACATCTTTACCGACATTCACGAGATCTTCTTTGGAGGAATCCATCAGGAGTTGTTTGAGTGGTTGGCTAGGTTAGCAGATACCTAGTTTGAGATCAGATCTAGAACCCATGTGGTTTGGATGTCGGTGTTGATCCAGAAGGTCAAAAGAGTTGATAATGTTGTATCCAGAGTAGTAGATCATTGGTTTGATAGTACCATTGGAGGGTATATCACTAAGTTTGTTGTTGACAGAATAGAATTGCATAGCCAAGTTGAGAGATACTTTTTCAAAGGACCCAGAGGAAATTTTTTGCACTTTATGAAGCTGAGAATCAAGATGTTGTTGCATGAAAAGAACGTCTTGAAGATACAGTAGATCAAGTGGATTTGAAAAGACTAATTTTCAGGAATTTAGATAGTGACAACGATATAGAAGTTGGACATATGTGCAGTGGGAGAGTATTCAGAGGGGTTCACCTTGAGAACCTGTTTAAGAAAAACTACAGGGAAGAGGGTTTATACAGTGGAGAAGAGGCAGATATGACAGATGGAGAACATTTAGAACCTGCTAGGATAGAGGAAGGAGAAGCTGAAGAACCTCACTAGGACGATCTTGAAACTTCAGGAACTGCGCAAATTGTTGAAGTAAGTACTGATAATCCTCTTGTTATTTCAGCAGCACTAGGTAATCAAAACAATCAAAACCACCAGAGTCCTCAGAGTACTATTAATAGTAGCTCAACATCTACTTATATAGGAAACCTAGGTAGCTCTATGGAAGATGAGATGAGGCTCCCTATATTTAGGGGATATGGATCTGAAGATCCTGATTAGCATTGGTTTCTATGCGAAGCTGTATGGAATATTAAAAATGTCACTGATGAAGCTATTAAAAGGAACCAATTTAGCACTACCCTAAGGGATTGCGCACTGAGTTGGTACATGAAGCTTTTCCAAGGACTTGCATATACTAAGCCACTCGGCGAGATCAAGAATGCGTTGATTGCAGAGTTCAATAAACCTAAGTCAGAGTCTCAATGTATTATAGAACTGAAGGAGATCAAGTAGAATGTAGCCGAGCCTATTTGGGAGTTCGATCAAAGGTTCAAGACCTTAATAGGCTGATTAAATTTTTAGATCCTAGATGAACAGAATAAAGAATGGTTCATCGCTTCCCTTTTACCACACATCAGAGTTCCCCTGATGCAATAGAAGATTGCTTCATAGGAAGAAGCATTGGAAATCTCTATGAAGCTTGAATCAGCCCCTATGGGAGAATCCAGTTGAGGTATGAGCCAAATTTTGAGCTAGTTGACTAGTTTGTCTCTGCAGGTCAAGGATATGAAGAAGGACAAGGGGAAGGACAAACGAGAAGATATATGGTGTGTAAGATGTAGATCTTAAGGCCATGATAAGGAACATTTTCCTTTATTCCATGAATATTTGGCCTCAGGAGCACCGAGCCCCTTGTAGCAAATCAACCTGCCCAGGTGTGAAGTATGCAGAAATAGGCATCACACAGGTGAGTGATATTACATGCAGAAGTATGTTCAGACTCCCACAAATTTATANACCCACAAATTTATATTTCACATTATATAAGTCTGTGGGGCACGATGATAGCTATTGTAGGGCCTATGACCTTATGCATGAAATATCGAGGGACATATACAAGATCCACGGTGAAGCACAACAAGAAGGAAACACTCCGCAGTATAACTCCCTAGGAAGAGGAAATTTCAATCCTCACGATGGACACAGAGGACGAGGACGAGGAGGAGGAACTAGACGAGGCCGAGGACAGATCATATGTTATAAATGTGCACAACCAGGACACTTGGAAAGGGATTGTCAGGATTCTTGCACTACATGAAACTATTGTAACTCGTTCGACCATGTTATAGAAGATTTCACTGTGCTGCTAGCTAAGTTGCAGGAAAGACGAGGACCTCAGTAGAATCCACAAGTGAAATTGATATATGTTGAGCATCGCAGGTAAGACCCTAAATTTGTTGTTATCACTCGAGGAGGCGCTGCTACAGGAGAGGATAGAATGACTCAAGGAAATATTGCAAAAGACTTAAGTATCAGGAAGGCTATAAAGAAGACCCGAACTTTCGATGCAAAGAAAGAAAGACAAATGTTTGAGGAAGAAAGAAAAGAGTTCAAAGCAGATCAAGGTTCCTCATAAAGAATACAATCATAAATAAAATAATATGGAATGCCTCAGGCATTTGATCAATCTGCTTCTCCACAGGAGGGAAAAGAGGTAAGCAAGATCATGGAAATTTTATGCACTTGTGTTAAGTTGATTCAGGATAAAGGCGTTGTACAAGAGCTACAGAACTTGATCAGACAGTATGAACTAGGAAATATATACCCCTTACTGAATAGGGTAGTACATCAAATTGGAAAAAGGAGAAGGACAAATAAAGAATTACACTTGAATACTCAAATAGGAGAGTATGATATAAACTATGTGGTCCTCGACTTAGGGTTAGAGTTCAATGTCATGACAAAGAAAACTTGGGCACTAATGGGGAAACCAAAGTTGATATACTCCCCTATTAGGCTTAGGATGGCTAACCAACAAGTTGTCATCCCCTTTGTTAGATTGGAAAATGCCCCTGTGGACATCGATGGAGTGAGAACGTTCACAGATTTCGAGGTAATTGAAATTGTTGATGATAGTAGCCCTTATGCTGCACTGTTAGGAATTGATTGGGCCTTCGATAACTCCATAGTAAATGATTTGAAGAAAATATGTATGAAATTTGAAAGAGATGGCCTTCGGGTCATTGCACCCTTAGATCCAGATGAGGTTCTGCGATATACAGAGCCCATTAGAGAAGAAAACCATGCATACAAACTGGAAAACATATACAAATTGATAGCCAGACAATAGGATTACATCAACCCTACAACCGATGAGAATCTGAGCTGGCGAAGTGAAAATGCATGTTCAACAGATTCAAAAGAAGCACTAGAGAACTAGCAGAACTAGATGTACGAAGTATCTACCAGAAGATGTGCTAGATTAACTAGAGAAGTTCACTGGATCAACATAACAATAAGTAACTTACCCACTTTTGATGGTCTGAACCCTTTAGAATCCTTCCTATAATATTTTGAAGAAAGTGTACCAACACAATAGAGGTTGTTTGTAATGAATGAGGCCTTGAAAGCCACACCAACAATATGGTGGGGAACCCACAAAAGAAATATTACAAAATGGGTACAATGCCGAACTTTGATGATAGCGCGGTTCTCAGCACAAGTAGAAGGATGCGAAGCAAGGTACACAGGTCGAAGTTGCCCAAAAGACCATGTGCGGAGTTGCGAAGAGGCCTGGAGTGACATTCCCCGAGAAAAATGGGTGCATAGATTCATTAACACGCTAGACACAATCCCTATCAACTGGTACCTTCAAGCAGAGCTGCACCTCATCATTGCAGACTGGGAAGGTATGATTCAGAATTTTGTAACCACCTTTTTATTTGAAAGTGAATATCCTTCAGTAGAACAAGAATTACATATTTTGAGACATAAGGTATTCGAAGAGGCATCTAGCCTCCCTATGGAACAAGAAGAGGATGAATGGACTGTGCCTTTCCAAAAATTGCAAAGTTTCTACAACATCAATGTCAATGATGATGATCCCAGGAAGGTAAACATCACTGAAACATAAGTCCAAAGAGATGTGGAAGGACCGGGAGTTGAGCTACCATTTATTGGTCAGCCAATCAAGATTAAAAAAGTCAATATTGGGACAAAGGAGACACCAAAGATTTCCAATGTCAGAGATTACTGGGATGCTGCTACCATTGACAATATTACAAAGTTGTTGCACGAATATCATGACTTGTTTCCAACCAAGTTCACTGATGTGAAAGATATCAAAGGTCCTATGGGAGAGATGAGGATACCTTTGAAACTAGGTGTGAAGCTAGTCAAGCAAAGACCCTACAGATTGAACTCAAAATATAAGGAAAAAGTGAAGATTGAGCTCGATAGAATGCTGGAAGCAGGGATTATTGAACCTGTCGAAGAGTCGGAGTGGATCAGCCTTATGGTGGTACAAGACAAGAAGATAGGTGAGATCAGGATCTACGTAGATCTTAGGAAGTTGAATGATGCTTGTCTGCATGACCCTTTCCCTACACCATTCATTGATGAAGTATTAGACAATGTGGGAGGCCAGGAGGTATATTCTTTTATAGATGGATTTTTAGGATACCATCATATCTGGATTGCCAAGGAGGAACGCCACAAAACCAAGTTTGCCACAGAATGGGGATCCTACCAATATAAATTGATGCCATTTGGACTGAAGAATGCCCTAACCATCTTTTTCAGGGTGGTGGTCGAAGCGTTCAAAGAATTTTTGCATAAATTTTTAGAAGCATATTTTGATGACTATACTATGTTTAGCTTGTTGAAAAACCATATTGAATGTCTAAGGCTAATGTTGGATAAATTGTTAGAAAAATAGGACCGTGGAGCAATAAAATAAAACAAATGCAGAAATAAAACATAGAAGATACAAAATACAATAGAGACACATATTTACGTGGTTCACCCAGTGTGGGCTACGTCCACCATAGAAATTGCCAGGTCCTTCCTTTATTATTATCCAGCATATGAAGGGATACAACCTGTAGCAAACCCACTGTAACTTCCTCTTCTTTATCTCAAAGTCTCCTATCTCAGAATACAATATTCACCATCAACCATAGCCACAATACATTTTCCTCATAAAAGAGGGTTTCCTTCTAGGGAAAAAACCCTAACATAATCTCTACCATTAGATATGCGGCCTTATAATGAACGGTCCAGATTTACAATGAAATTATAATATACATTTACAAGGCAATTTTTCCTTCAGGGGCTTCACCCCTAAACCCCCGCTGGGGGCCTACTTGCCCCCAGACTCCCCAGTCGAGGGGATAGCCCCCCCGGACCCCATATAGGGGGTACCCCCCCTCTACACTGCGCTGCGTGGAAGAGTGTACATACTTCTGGGGTGTAAATACTTCATGGGGTATAAACATGGCTAAAATCAAGGACCTCTGAATCAGGAAGATAATCAGGCTCCATAACCAACAATCTCCCACTTGGAGACTGATCTCAAAAACTCCACCGCTACTGTATATGCTGGACTCTGAACCTTCTTGGACCTGGCAAATTTCTCATCTTCATCTTCATTCTTGAAGACGAACTGAAACTGAGCAGGAACTCAGTTTCTCCCTGGTTACTCCCTTTGTTAACATGTCTGCAGGATTCTGGCTAGTGTGTATCTTTTCCAACTTCAAATGTCCATCTTCCAAGGCAGATTGTATGAAGTGGTACCTCAACTATATATTCTTAGTCTTCAAATGGAAGGTTGAGTTTTTTGCAAGGTGAATGTGTTAAGAACCAAATACCTGAATACAAAATATCACAATAGATCCAAAGATATCTAAATACAATCAC
>JASDQU010372270.1:23682-40410 GCA_032191745.1 Picea mariana | reverse complement strand
CATTAGCAATTACGAAAAAGAATTCTCTCATAAGTTCTTGGTTAATTGACTTAGGACAATAAGTAGCTCATAGTTGAGTGAAAGCTTGTTTTGAGTTTTCTATTAAAAGATCTTAGAAAAAAAAAGTAGTTTGAAAAGTTGGTCAAAGAGTTTAAATGTGCAAATCTGAATTTGTGAAGAGGAAGTAGTTTGTTTTCAGTTTCAGTATATGCTCTTCTCTTTTGTCTCTTCAAAACATCACTAGTTTCACTTCCATTCCCTTTGAATTAAGATAGCCACTAAAATTAACGATTAATTAAAATCAACTAGACTTTATGTTTGTAGAGTCCATCAACTAGTCTTGGCTAGAGCATTGATTTAGGATTGGAGAGGAAACTCTTCAAGGCTACAAAAACAAACATAAGAGTTGTGCTAGAGAGTGCTAAAAATTCCAGTATCGTGAATGTTATTCGGGAAACCCCTCTAACATAGGGGATAAACAAAATGTCACATGTGGAAATGTAGCAGAGATAACCCCTCCAAAGTCAGACCAAGCGTAGTGGGGAACGCATATAGAGGGCTTGTCTTGGGATTCCATTGATGGCATTTTCCATGGAGCTTCGTGAGTCTCGAATCCGTTCAAGGTCCTCAGTTGTATTGCAGAACACTTTATTTCGATACCCTTGATAGGTTTCAGGCTTGATACCCTTCTCATTGCGGTCCACCCGACTATCGATTGTACCCGCCTGGTGACTGTTCACGCGCTGGCAACCTAGTTTCCTTTATTTTAGGGACTTACACAGGTGACTGTGGGGGTATACCATGGTACCTAGGATAGACTTCGATCCATGCTTTGTAGAGTATACCTGAAGGATGCTTCTGTATTCGAGTTGCACTTGCACCGGTAAGTTTCTCTAGTGTTGGTTGTTGTAATTGTTCTTCCAACTAGCTAGTGACTGCTTGTCTTATCTCATAGGAAATTTTTCTAGTGTGTGTTGGTTTTTAAACGATTATAGAAATCCCTAGTGTTTATTTTATCTTCTCACACAGTGGAGGATCAGGAGCTTCTCTGGTCGCGAAGGCTTTGGGGCCTGCCGTCGGTTGATCTCAAACCCCCCCACCACCACTAAGGAAAAAAATCGACCAGCTAGGGTCTTTTGAGGTGACTAGGTCACAGGAAGTTGTGCTCGACCCATCTCTGAGAGAAGAACATTTGATTATGGAGGAACCAACCATTTTAGACCTTGGAGAAGAAGCTCTTGGTCTATACAAACCTCTGATCACTAATCTATCGATGCCCATTGTCATCTAGGTTTATCCTTACGAGCGCCTAACATTGTCACAAGGAACAATGGAAGCAAATTTTGTGACTTATTTAGGGAATACTCATATTCCCTCTATGACTATCACTACAGGGGTTGTTCCACCTCCTAACCAACCGTTGTCGGTCTGGGCCACTATGGTCTCGACTGCATCTACCTCAGGAAATGGTCTGATTCCATATATGGCAATGATCACTGCTCCATTTACCTAGAATGAGATAGGCCCTCCGTTCTCATACGGGATGCCTGGCTTTAGTACAAGCCTTGTACTTTCCTACTCCACTCTACAGACTTTAGGTCTTAGGGTAGGGAGCTCCAACACTCCTCTGCAAGGATCTATGGGGGGCACTTAATCTCCCTATAACACTTTCCCTTATGGAGGGGGTCATATACCTCCTTCGTCCCCTTCACTCGGCGATGCTCACCAACACTCTGTCGAGCCAAACATAAACCATAGTTTGTTTGGAGTAGGTAGTCAAGGACTTCCTTCTTATAACATGTCAGTTGGTTCGAAACCATTCTCTTTGTTTGGTGTGTTTGGTAACAATGATTTCTCTTCAGCTTCCTTCTCGGTCGAGGGCAACCCTGGTTATGGAAAACAAAATCCTATACAAGGTATTATTCCTGCACATGGGGAAAACTTAGGAATTCCTTCCTCACAAGGACCATGGAATCCATGGAAAGGATCAATTCCCTTGTCAGGGTTGCTGACTGGGGGAAACCCTTTCCATAGCCAATGGAACCCCAGGCAAGGCTCAACACCTTATATGCCCATTGGATTGGTAGGGGGAAACCCTTCCCAAAATCTTTGGAATGTGATGCAAGCCCATCCCTTCATGTCCTATTTTGGTAGTGAGCCAATGACATATCAACAAACATAGAATCTATATATTTGTCAAGGCCATGGTTATTATTAGAACCCTAGCCAGCAACCTAACTTTTCCTAGCAACCTGGTGCCAGCCAAACTCCAGGCCCCTTTTTCCTTGGTCACAATCAATAACCCAAACTACCATTTTTGGCAACTCTACACTTGCCAGAATTGACAAGGTTATTGAATGACCCCATTTGTCATGATCTGCGTTGGCCTCTTGTGCTGACCAAGTTGCCTTAGGACATCCCAAAGTTTGAAGCTAATCCTAATGAAGATCCAGGCGATCATGTGACTACCTTTCATCTTTGGTGATCGTCAAATTCATTGAAAGATGACTCCGTCCAGTTTCCTTTGTTTCAATGCACTCTCATCGGGAGTGCTACGAAATGGTACATTGATCTCGACCACTCGAGATACTCTTGCTTCGACAAATTGGAAATGGCTTTCTTAAACCATTTCTAATTACCTTTGAGATACAATGCCGGCACTGAATTGTTGGTCAACTTCGAGCAGACAAAGGCGGATCATATCTTTGATCATATCCAAGAATGGAGACCCCAGAAGAGTTTGATAAAAGTGTCAGTCCCACCAGCATTCCTACTTGAGTGGTTCCTTAATTCTTTGGTACCCTAGTTATCCAAATATGTTGCAACGTTGGGAGTGTTTTTTGAAGAATATGCAATAATGACAGCTCAACAACTAGAGTGGATTTACTCTCAGTTTGGTTTACTTTACAAAAATTTTCTAGATGCACCACGGTCAATACTTGACAATACCAGACAGAGAGTTGGAACACATGCCAATGGTATTGTTTTTTCAACACAAACAAATCCCATTGATCAGCTGTCAAAAAAATTGCAGCAATTGTCGATACAACAGAAAGTGGCCAGTCAAACCATGGGTCTAGATGCTCCCCCTACCCAAACATTGGATGTACATAGTGTGAAATCGACCAACCCAAAGGACACCTGGCAGCCTGAAGGAAAGAAGAAACAATGAAAGAAGAGTAAGGGGGATAAGAAACCTACCAATAATGATGGTGGGGGTAACACTTAAAAGAATAAGTTTAAGTATCCATGTAACCTGTGCACGGAACACCACCCAACTCACCAGTGCCCTCGGCTTGCAGAGGCCCAAAAGTTATTGGCGCAGAAGCATCCTACTGTGTTAACAAACCCATTTCAACATGGGAAAAATTTAACTCAAGCCTCTCCAAGCATGGATGGGGGTAGTCAAGGAACCCCTCCATCTGCGAGTAATTCTTCATCCGTGAATGTGTATATGATGAAAGGTGATGCCTATATATCAACTAGAGTGGATGATTACAGAATGCCAAACACCTCTGAGAAGAGTAAAGAAGCCAAAAACCCACCTCTTCCTCTTTAGATCGAGAATATGTTGGGTGAAATAATGACACGAATCCCAAAAGATGCGTTCAAGAAAGCTTCTCACAATCCAAATGCAAGAGTCACCCAGAACTACTTTGTGGTGGAGGATTCGTCTCAAACCCCTTGTGCGATGTCTTCTTTGGAGGTCCTCTAGAGATGCCCTTCCCAGAGAAAGGCTCTGTTAGTTGCCTTAGGATCTGCTGAGACTTGTAATCTAGGTACGATCATGCTTGATATGATCGAATTAAAACCTTGTCTCCCTTACCATGTAGAATTTCAGATAGTAGTGGCTTAACCCATGAAAAATTTTACTCGGAATATTTTCCACACAGTGGTTGATGAGGGAACCTCAACATGCATGATGTCTTTGGCATGTTGGAAGGCCATTGGCCAACCCATTTTGTATCTGTCACCTACTCTTCTTACTGCGTTCGATGGTCATTCGTTTCAACCACATGGCATCATCCCCTCTTTTCCCGTGCAGTGAGGGGGGAAGACCGTGTGCATCGAGGTTGAAGTGGTCGATGCATCTCTCGACTAAAATATCTTGTTAGGAAGGAGTTGGACCTATGTTATGCAAGCAGTGGTCGCTACAGTTTTCCTGGTCTTGTTGTTTCCACACGTGGGTTGGATCGTGACCATTGATCAATTTTCTTTTTCCTGTCCTAACCCTTCATCGAGGGCATCCACGGTCCCGATGTTTGATAACCCTCAACCCGGCATCATCAACATAAGGGTTGGTTTGTGCCCACCTTTGATGGGTACTTTTGATTACCCACCTCCTTCCAGTGATGTTAATTTCATATCAGACCAGCCTCAGGTGGATATTTTTCAAGTCTTGTCATTTCGCATGACCTACTTCAACAATCCATGGAATCTTCCTTCCCCATCGGCCATGATGGAAGGGATAGGGTACCTTGGTATGTCCATTCCCTTGTCTATGAAAGAACTTGCGTACTCAATAGTCCAACAAGCTTCTGCTAACCCCGATATGACTCCCGCATAGGAGTTAGATCTGTTACTAGAGCCTACTTGGGCTCAAGGTTCCCTTTCCAATACTAATTCTTTAGACTTAGTCTTGCCTTCAGATGAAGCGATTATTGAAGAAATGACTAGTCCACACAGACCCTGGGATGATCTCCATCACAGATCTTATTTCCTCCCAGAGTTAAGAAGAATTCAAGTAGGAGAATTCACTTTCACTATGACTAGAGATAGGTCTTTCCCTATTAATCCCTTGGCTACACATGTTGTTTACGTTAAAGGTAATATGGAAACCATCGCTGAAACGATACTGATTGATATATCCATAACCCCTAACATCATGGAGAATATTCTCATCGAATCTGACATTTCCCCTGAGGAGATTCGAATCTACACAGATTTATTTAAATAATTATGTGACATTTTTGCCTGGTCTTACGAGTAAATGTCAAGCATTGATCCAAGAATAGTCGAACACAAAGTCATGACTAATCCTGACGCTAAGCTGGTTCGGCAAAAGCTTCATCCAGTCAATCCTAAGAAAGCGGCAACTATTAAGGCTGAAGTAGAGAAACTACTCAAAGCAGGTTTTATCTATCCCGTCCATTTGACTCAATGGGTGTCAAATCTTGTTCCGGTCAACAAAAAATAGAGTACGATTCACATATGTATGGACTTTCTTGATTTAAATAAGACTTGTCCAAAGGATAATTTCTCCACACCATTTATTGACCATATAGTCGATGAATGCACAGGTTGTGAGGCCTTTTCTTTCATTGATTGTTTTTTGGGATATAATCATATACAGATCAAACCCAAAGACCAACACAAAACCGCTTTCATTTGTCTGTGGGGTACATTCGCTTATTGAAAGATGCCTTTTGGTCTGAAAAATGTTGGAGCTACTTTTCAACGGGCCATGTCTTTTTCTTTCCACGATCTCAAACATATAGTCGAGGCTTGCCTTCATGATTTAGCATCACGATCTCGTAGGAGAGTTGATCATCCCTCGCACCTTCGACTTATCTTTGAGCGATGTCTCTATTACCAGATTCGCTTGAATCCAAACAAATGGAGTTTTTGCATGATGTCAGGTCGTCTACTAGGTTTCATAGCTTCAACAACAGGGATCATGTTCGATCCTCTCAAAGTTGAGGCAATAGTTCAATTGCCTCCACCTTGCACAATCCTTCAGCTTCAGAGTTTACAGGGAAAATCGAACTTTTTACGGCGTTTCATCGCAAACTATGTCGATATCACAAAGGGATTTATGCCATTACTAAAGAAAGATGTTCCTTTTCATTGGGATGAATCCGCTCAATTCTCTTTCGAATCATTGAAATGTGCCCTCACGACTGCCCCTCTGTTTCGGCCACCCAATTATAATAAGGATTTATTATTATACTTGGCTACGACAGAGTCGACCATCACTATGGTCTTGGTTCAGGAGGATCATTTACTCTCAGAATATGTGTTTTATTACCTGAGTCAAGGCCTGGTTGGACCAGAACACAATTATTCCCACTTTGAAAAAATTACGTCAATAGCAGTTCATGTTGTCCAACGGTTCCGTCATTATATCATGTTTCGCAAGACCACCATCATTGTCGTTGTGAATCTGTTTCAGTATATGTTGACACGATGGGTAATTGGAAGAAATATCAGTAGATGGATAATTGTCCTCCAGGAATTTGAATTAGATTTTTTTTAGCAAAATCCAAAAAGTCGTTGGTCTTTGCGGAACTCATCTCGGAACTTTCGGTCGAGTCAGGTGATGTTATGCCTGAAGAGTCGCTTATTAAAGGATACATGTTTTTTATCATGTATTTGGACCACTGTTATGGAGATGTGCTTTTCTATCTCCATACTTTGAAGTTCCCTGCCTCTACTTCTCGTGATGAGTGTCACCAAATACGCCATCAGGCCAAGAACTATCTCATACTCGAGGACACTTTGTATCGTCAAGGTGTAAATTGTATCCTTCATCGATGTCTCACTCATGAAGAAGCATAAATTGTGCTTAACAATTGACACACCGGAGCATGTGGCAGTCATTTGTCTGGGTTAGCAACAACCCAAAAGATTCTATGAGCTAGTTACTTTTGGCTGACATTAATCAAAGATTGTGTTGAATCGGTCAAGAAGTTACACCAATGTCATATCTTCTCTCGAAAGATGAGGGCACACCCCTCTCCCATGTTTCCCATCATTACCGTTGGTCCCTTCACCAAGTGGGGGATTGATTACACTACATGCAACCCCCCTTCAACAAGGGGGCACCGTTATATCATTGTAGCAATAGACTACTTCACCAAGTGGGTCAAAGTTATGCCAATGTTCAAATATGACAGAGAGACCGCAACTCTCATTTTGTTTAACTAGATTATAGCAAGGTTCGGCATCCCGAGAGAGATTTTCACTGACCATGGCAGTCACTTTCAGAACAAAATGATGTCTAAGTTAACATCAAAGCTTGGGTTGAGGCAAGAAAATTCATCACCTTACTACCCACAAGAGAATGGTCAGGTGGAAGCTGTAAATAAATATCTTAGGACCATTCTACAATGAATGATCAATTCGGCCAAGTCAAATTGACATTTGATGTTATACTCAGCATTATGGGCCTACCGAACATCTATTAAGACTACAACCATTTTCTCACCTTTTCAACTCATTTATAGGTTGGAAGCAGTCTTTCCCATAGAGTGTCAGATCCCGTCTCTAAATTTGGCAGTAAAATTATTGCCAGACACTTCATCGCTTGAAGAGAGTTTATTATACTTCAAGCAACTCATTGAGCAGCATCATGATGTGTCCTTGGATAACGAGACTCACAAGAAAAAAGTAAAGTGTCAATATGATCCTTCCGTTCGTCTTCAGATTTTCTCTGAAGGTGACCTTGTCTTGGTCTATGACCAAGATAAGGACCCCCTGGGGGCAGGAAAGTTCAAACCCATGTGGTTCAGACCTTTAATAGTAAAAGAGGTCCTAAATAAGGGCACTTATCAATTGGTGGACATTGAGGGAAATGCTTTGGAGGAGCCTAGAAATGGGCTCTACCTCAAGAAGTATTACTCGTAGATAGGTCGCCTCGGGTGACTTCTTGTACATATGTATAGTTCTTGTACATTTTCTTTTTTTATTTTTGTCTTTTTGGTTTTATGGACATGTCATTTTTGATATCATATTTTTCACTATGGTAGATGTCAAGTGAATCAGAGATGTTCATTGGGTTCACGGATGGCTCTAGCCAACACACTCAGAGGCTTGCTTCCGCAGCTTGGGTGATTTTCACACCTCAAGGCCAGTTGTTATCTTCAGGAGGTATCTGTTTAGGTGATGCCACAAACAATGTTGTCGAATACAATGCAATCTTAGAGTTTCTTCGTGACTCTTTGTCGCATGGTATCTCTCACCTCCGAGTCTACTTAGATGCTCAACTGGTTGTGTCTCAATTAAATGGAGTTTACCACATTTATGATCCTACTCTACACCGATGATTCCTTAGGGTACGTCTCTTAGAACGAAGCTTTGATTACATTACGTATATCCATGTTCCTAGGAGATTGAATCAAGTTACAGATACTTTAGCTAATCATATATTAGATCGGCATATTGCACACATGTAAGAAAAATCACACACACACACACATGTAAATACATTTGTAAATAAATGTAAATACATAAAACACAAAAAGATGTAAATATGCATATATATATATATCACAAAGTATCAGCGTACATGGGTGGGTGCAAGCACCTCAAAATATGTGTCCAGTAAAGAGTCATGGGGCTTATGCCCTCAAAAATATACAAAAGGTGCCCTCGGCACGTAAGAAGTCTAGCCTAACTAAGGGTGGGGCATGTTGGCCCTACCATAGTGAATAACGTTTTTGGAAAAACACTGAAAGAGCTGGACCCAGGTCTGAGGTACCCCAACAATGTGAATCTGCATAGACGGTGAGTGATCTTTCATCTCCACCATAGGAACTGAACGAGTAAGCGTGGTGAGGTTCCGCTCTAGCCGCCTCAAAACTCTCTTAGCCTCTCCGGCTGGAGGTCCCCCTGCTGATGTTGGTCCACCAGCTATGGTTGGTCCTGCCTCTGGTTGAGGATGCTGCCTAGTCCTCGTGAAGTCTATTGGATGCACTAGCCCCACATCTGCACATAACGGATACATACATGTCAGATACTCTAGTATATAAAAAACACGATATATATGAAAGAACATAAAAATTAAATAACTTTGAAACAAAAAAACAAACTTACCCATCTCTCCTCGCTCCTCTTCGGGAGGCACAAGCATGTCAATATCTCTAGAAAAGTTGATCCCGACATAGGGGTAGTCCTCTATGGTTGGAATCTGTCGTGCCCACCAGAAAAAAAACTTATCATCAAAAGCCTCGATGGTTCTCCCTCCCCCCTGTCGTGAAAACAACATCGCCCACCTACATAGCATTGGGAGAGGGGCCTCTTTCCCTCATATCATCTCTCTAGGACTAAGACTGGGGACCCTCTCAAAGAAGAAAGAGCAAAGGATAGTCCCAAACCCAATTTTTTTGTGCCTCTGCATATGACACTCTGTCAGCTTCCTCTTCATGCAATCTAGTAAGGTGGTACTCCAGTCAAAAATTTGTGCATTTAAGCACTGAACCACACAATTCATGTGCACCCAGGAAGCCTGATGTAAAGAGGTGGATCCAGTGATCTGCCCAATGAGAAAAACTATCACTTTCAGTGATAGGTTAGAAAGCTTGTTTATCGGCACCTGCGTACCCACTTTCTCTGTACCAACTTCGCAATGGATTTCAATAAACTCCTCTATGTTGTGAGGCCTAGAGGGAAATGTGTGAAAGTTGATTGGTTCCCCTCTCCTTGAGAGGCCAGTCAGAAAGTAGATATCTTTAGTCATTGGATTCAATGAGTGTCCCTCAAGCATGAATGCCTCTTCATCCGGGTGCTAGTAATCTACCAAGGCATTCAACAGCCTAGGTTGTGCCCGCATAAATGGACACTAGAAAAATTTCAGCAAACCACATTGCACCAATGCGGCGGTAGCATCAAGGTCCTCTCCAACGAAAATATCAATGTCCTCATGCTCCCTCTCTCTCTAGTGAACATACATCCTGCAATTCACAAAGTTCAGGGGGGATTAACTCTTGCATATTTTAAATTTTTCAACATGTTGGAGGGTATACGCAGGCTGTAATATACATAGTTGTGTATGCCCGTGTGTAGTATTTTCTCTGCATGTGGGCATATGCTGGCTGTCATAGGATAGCCCACATATACATAGGGATGACCTTTTTAAAGGTCAATACCCCCCCAAAAAACAAAAAGAAATGCACAAATGAAGAATTGAAATGCAAGGGGGGTTAGTATGTACTTACTTGGTCCAAGTGGAAGTTCATTTCGTCCATTGAATCTCCCGAAATCAACTCTTTTGACAAAGGGGCTTTTTTGGCTTCTTAGTCAATTTCTCAATTAACAATGGTGATAATGAGCTGCCAACTTCTATTTATAGACTTTTTGTCCCCTTTTTGTCATTTTTTGAACCCATTTGTCATTTTTTCTAGCCTGAAAATGGTTTTGTATGGTCCATGATTTTCTTATGGATTGTTATGTTAAGTGTTACTTTGGGTATTGGGAAACTTTTTGGATATTTGGAGCATTTTTTAAGGTCCTTTGGTAAAAATTCATTTTTCCAACTTGTTGCATCTAAGTTAGGATTCCACCTCCACTTTCTGTATCTTGTTGTTTTTGTCGATTTTCCATAGGATCAACCCCATCGAGTTGCAACACAGAACCATGTTTGTTGCTTTAGAGGTGTCGTAATTTAGTGGTAGAGCCTCCCCCTTTCATGGATGCCTTAGGTAGATCCTGGTTGCATTTTGGTGTCCATGCTGTCACAAATGACTATAGGCTCGGGAGTCCATTTTAGATTTTCCTAATTATGAGTATGAGCCTCATTTGCATGATTCATTATCACTCTTGACCTCACCCTCGGGACTCCCAAAACACAACAGGTCTTCTTTTAAGCCCTTTTAGACCCTCTAAATATGAAAAGATTGCCAAGCGATCTTGTTGACCTTCACGCTCACTAAACTGAAATTTGAAGGCATGTCTATCTAACTATAGTTTACCCCTTTTTCGGTCTAGATGGTCAACTGTACGAACAAAGGTATATTCTAGGAGCCTCGGTTCTCTAGAAGAGTATTCTCAAGTATAATGTTAACTCTTTTTCGGGCCTGGGGGACTAAAATTACGAAAAAGGAACCCCCACATAGTCCATAGTTAAGCTCTTTTCAGACTCCCTAAAATTGGAAAGATCACCGAGTGACCTTGTTCCTTCACACTCATTAAAATGGTCCAGAAGAACATCTCATACGGAGTCCATAGTTAATATTTTATCAGACTCCTTAAATATGAAAAATTGTTGAGTGATCTTGTCTTTGTCACACTCGTTAAAATGGTTTTGAATAGACATATTTTCAGTGCTAGTTTACCCCCTTTTTTAACCAACTAGACTACCTTTGAAAAAGATACCCCAGTGGAGTCTCCTTTTATGTTTTTTTAGACTCTCTAAAAATGAAAAACTGTCGAGCTTACCTTCTTTGGGCTCGTTAAAATTACATCAAAGGACATTATCATTGTGTCTTGTTAATCACACTTTCATTCCTACGTCTTTGTCCTAATGTTGGCTCCATGTTGCCCTCAAATGAACCATTTGAAGCATGCCTTATACGCAAGCCTTGTAGCACTTTTGCCTCTGCGTCTTGACACCTTGACCCATGGAAGGATTTTCTCGAGTGTCCTTTTCCTGCATATGTTTTCTTGCTCTGAAAATTAGTGTGTTCCTTGTGCTTGGAACTAGTATGTTAGTGACACTCGTTCCTCCTTTGTAATGTATCATTCTTTTATTCTTTTCCAAGCTTACCAAAAATTATTGAAAAAGACAAAAAAGTCAAATATACCCCAAAAAGAGGAAGGGAAAAACATTTTCTTTTTTTGGCAACACAATGAGTCACCCTTGGACAAAGCGCATCCTTTTGTTTGGTCATCAAGCTTAGGGATTTAATGTGACCTTAGGAAGTTGTTCTCACTACATAGAGTTGTGTCCTCCTCTATTTGGTTACTCTTACAAAAATATGGAGAGTTTGTGTTGCCTCCTACATCGTGAGCTTATGTCAATACCATGCTGCCTGAGTCTCATCATTTGTCATGATGTTTTCCAAGGGAATTTTTTACCAATCTTGAGTCAACCCTTCTACAGTTTGCCTCTTGACCTCATGCCCAGCCATCCCAAAAATCCCAATCAAGTCTTTGTTTGAAATCAATTAAGCCCTCAACCTGATCATAAAGATCCTCTAGTTTGTTCCTGACGAGCTGTCGAAGACCTATGGATAGTGAAGTCGTACACCCATACTACACTCCTACCTGAGTTATGAATATTTTGAAGTTGTTGCTTGAGCTATGAAGGCCTCATATCTAGCCATCATGCATCATTTGATTCTTGAATATGGATACTCTACAAGTATATATTTTTGATTTCGAGATGTATATCCACTGTGTATTGTTCGCGGCTACACTTTATATGGTTATATGACATGGATCTGAAGTGTATTTGATTGGTAGCCATGATTTATTTCATCATGAGCATGGGTATGCCCACCTCGGTGAGAAAATTGTTATTTTGCAGATGGAACCTCCCAAAATCTGGTCCCTATGCTCACTCACTTTGTATGTTGGTGAATATTTGTAATGCATTTTGGCCATCAGATGCTCTTCTAACCTCACACATTAGGGGCATATGTTATAACCCTAATTTGCACCAGACATGCATACCTAGCATCAGGCCATCTCACTTGCCATTTTTTCCAAACCACCATTGAACAACAATTCAAAAAGCCATCCTTTTGAATTCATAAGTGCCCTACACCATTGTTTCCCGCGTGTATATGCTAGGTAACCCATTACAGCCTACGTATACTGACAAAAGCACAAAAAATAGAAAGTTGCAGATGAAATACAGATTTCTGGGTAATTTCCTAAGCCGTTTGACCACTCATAGCCAGTCACTCAACCGGATAACTACCCTCTTCTATCCTATAAAATAATAGGTAGGGGTCCCATTTGAAAGGAGGAAGATAATAACAAAGAAACTTTTCCCTTTTTTGTATCCCCCTTGCCCCAATATTTTGCAACCATTTTGTGAGGAGAAGCATATGTGGAAGCAGTTGGTGCATAGTTGAAGAGGAGCCCAGGACCAGGTTCAAGGAGCAGTGGCTGATCTCACCATTGTAAGTTACTTTTGTAAGGTTAATAATAAAGAAGTACTTTTCCCGTCCCACCATATGAGATGTTCAAATATTCAGTTTTGATTATATTTTATTAGAACCTATAACCCACTAATTCATATATAAAATGCATGTTTGGAGTTCTTTGTTTGTCTATTTATGAATGTAGGTTGGATTTGGGAGAAAAATTGCAGTCAAGGAGCTATCAAATGAAAAAGGATTGACACCAAACGCAGAAGTTCAAGGTAGAGTTACCGGATCCTTTTATCCCTTGTGTTTATGTATGAATGTGGGGTCTATGTTGGGATGATGGTAAACAGTAGGAGACTTTAGATGGTCATTTTTGCATGCATTACAGAACCCTTAGTGCTAGTCCGTATGGGGTTTTCCCACCCACAACAACTTTCCTTAGGTTCCCTTCCTCATCCAAGCAAGTAAATGCCTTTTTATGACAGTCAAGGATGGCATGATGTTGGTCCAACCAATCCATCCCAATTAGACAGTAATAAGAACCTAAAGGCAATATGTTCAAATATTCCCTGGTGTTCAGTCCGTTCATGTCCATAATACATGACTTAACCATCTCATTAAATTTTCTTTTGGCTCTGGTAGCCAGCTGCACCAACCAAGATTTTCCATGCTTGCTTCTTGGCAAATGCAAACTTTCCACCATCTTAGGATCTAGATAACTATGAATAGCTTTTGAATCAATTAAAATAGCAATGGTTTGGTTGTTGATCATACCTTCCACTTCAATCATATGTGACTGATACTATGCTTGCTTGTTATCCAGGGATGCATAGATCCTTGGCACATTTCTACCCATGTCCTCCATTGTTTCAGCTTATTGTACATTGTGAACAGTTCTCACTTTTTCACCTCCGTGAGGAAAATATCTGTACATAGATCCCCTTTACAACCCCAACATTGAATAGGTGGTTTAATTGGCCTTTGACACCCTATTTCAATCGCTCTGGGCTCTCTAGGAGTTGGTTGTCCTTGAGTATTTTCTGAAGAATGGTGGCCTAGACCCCTTCTTCCTTTGATCCATCTTGAACTTCTTTTTGTCTTCCCAAGATTTTTGGAAATTTGGCCTTGCTTTTTTCTGATCATATAGACATTTATCTCGCCTTATGGTCTCCTCCAATGTCTTTGGATCATCATATTGTATTTTGTCACTGATAAATGATGGAAATCCACTCAAATACCTCTGAATCTTAACAATCTCATCCTTGATGAAAGAGACATACTTTAACAGTTCTAAGAACCTTCTCTCATATTCATTTATGGTCATACTTCCAATCTTGAGTTCAAATAACTCTTTCATTTTCTTGTCATAGTATCTCTTAGTCAAGTGATCAGAATCTGGACCAGGGGTCTAAAATTTGCTCAATTTTAAAAGTGCTCGGAATGCGACGAAAACAGTGCCATTGCGTCCGTCTCGTTCTCCTGATTCCGGTGGTATATTTATTTTCGTAAATGGAGTCCGTATGGAGAAGTTATCGAGGTCTGTTCGCCGAGCCAAATAGGTAAAAAAATGATGCTGACTGTACCTGTCCGTACAATCGGTACAGGACACGTGGCAGGCCGTACAACATACGTGGCCTGTCCATACAGGACACGTGGCAGCTCCTGGGCATGACACGTGTCATGCATTTTTGGCACTTTCAACGTACGGTTTGACCAATCGTGAAGTGACACGTGTCACCACTGGATGGGTGACACGTGGCACATGCTGACGTCATCATCCTGCGTGTCAGCTGACGTGTCCGGCTGACGCAGCCTGTGACTAGACCGTACGGCGATGACGTGGCACACGTTGAATGGTTGATAGCTGGAGAATGAAGAGACGACACGTGTCATTTATGTGGCAAATGGTAAGAGGGCACGTGGCCCAATCCAAGGGCGCCACGTCTCCCTCGTTTATTGGTTATTGGGTTTGTATAACAAAAATATATTGTGTCGTCGGATGGATTCGAACGTCGGACCTCTACCCATTGAATGACTTAACTGTAATCCGCCGACTGGTAGGCCACATGTTGGCTTTTGATTTATATGCGAGTTAAAACTTATTTGAATGCATATAAGGGTTTATACGGTGGGGGGTCGGGCCGGGGCTAGCCACGACCCCCGGTTCTATTACCAACTCAAATGACCATGCCTTTTGGAAAATAATGCACGCGGAGGGTTTGGAACTATGGCCCTTGGTCGTATATTTGTTTGCACATGACCATGCCTTGTATCAAAAGGAGCGCGCGTACATGGGTTATATTTCATTAAACCCACGGTTTTATAGTTGGTGGCATGTGACCCGGTTTATGCAATTTGGGCGCGGGAGTTACAACACAGCCACCACACGGTTACATTCTATAGCAAATGAGTGTGTGTTAATATTTTGTATTGCACGAGGTTTTAACATTTGAAACCCGTGGTTTTTATACATTTTCATGTGACCTGTTGTGTGATGTGCGCGGGACCCAATAGTTTGGGCATTATATTTGTTATATATTTATTCGGTATGCGTGGGGTTTGGAACCACGACCCGCGTGGTAACTGTAGCGTGGATTTAAGTGGTGTATTCATTTGGGTTTTCAAACGAACCTAGCCACGGGCCTGGACACATGTCCATTCCAGGTTCAATCATATAACGGAGCCCTTTTTTATGCGCGAGAACTTGGCCACATGGCCTCATGCGCCCATTACCTCCGTGATTCGGGGGTTTAGTTTCCCTAACGGTTTGACAAATTGCACAATTTTTGGGAACGCGCCTGGGGGCTGAGTTTTGTCACCGAAACCGCTCATAAGCTAGGTTCACTTTCCACAGGTGCAATATGGCGAGCCTGTAACAGAGCTTGGAGAAAGGAAAAATGGCAGCAAGCATAACTTGATGAGTTTTTGACCAAATCAGGTGTTGTAAAAGCCCAGCTAGGGGTTTTTGGACGTTCTGAGTCCATTGGTGATGTTTTCACAGGCATTTGAAGAGCCCATTTGCAGGTTTTTCACATTTGAAGCTTGAGGAAGCTCCATGAAGCTGAAAGCCCTCATTGTTTGAGGCGTTGCTCAGATGAGCACTTAACCATTTGCTGAGACTGAATAGTCATTTCTGACTGTTTATTATGCTCTGAACACATTGGGATAGGTTTCAGATCCATTGGAGGACTTCTACAGGTATTTTATCCTCATTCAAGTTCAGGGAAGCTTGGAGGTCACATGTAGAAGAGGTCATTGTTGGATGAGCCATTGTCCATTTGCAGAGTTTTTACAGTCATTTTTGGGGTTTTTATGTATTCTGAACTCAATGGTACAGTCTGTAAACCCATTGGAGTTGAGAAGCATCTTGTAAAGATCATTTTACAAACTAATCCCAAAGAGCCAAGTCCATTGAAGGAGGCTCAAGGAGACGTAGCCCAGAGAGGGGTGAACTCCTTTATCATCTTGGTATTGCTGTGATTTTGATGTGTTATTTGCTGCATTTATACTGCTGTGTATTTGTTTATAACACATATTTAATCTTTTAAAAGATCATTTCCTCACACATATACATTGACAAGAAGAACCAAGAACTTCACACATAAACCATCTTGTACATTTTAACACATGAAGCAAGGTCCTGTTAAGGTTTATTTTAATGAGGTAGAGGGTGCTTGCATAGCATAACAAGTCAGCCTTCTATTTTCAGATCAGTTTGGTATCAGAGCATAGTTTATTTTTCTCATGTATTTGCCAATAATAGCTTGAGTTTTAGCTGTTGGTATTTGTGCAAGATTTGTGTTGAAGTTTGTTATCTTGCAAGTATGGAAGAAGCTTCAAACCTTGGTAGTTCTCCTACATCTTCCAATTCTAAGTTCTTTGAAAAAGAAATGTTTAATGCATTTCTAACCATGAA
>JASDQU010372270.1:6076-23662 GCA_032191745.1 Picea mariana | reverse complement strand
GTGTAGTGGGGAACGCATATAGAGGGCTTGTCTTGGGATTCCATTGATCGCATTTTCCACGGAGCTTTGTGGGTCTCGAATCCATTCAAGGTCCTCAGTTGTCTTTTAGAACACTTGCTTTCAATACCCTTGATAGGTTTCAGGCTTGATACCCTGCTCATTGCGGTCCACCCAACTATCGACTGTACGTGCTTGGTGACTGTTCGCGCGCTGGCAACCTAGTTTCCTTTATTTTAGGGACTTACACAGGTGGTTGTGGGGGTATACCACGGCACCTAGGATAGACTTCGATCCATGCTTTGCAGAGTATACCTGGAGGATTCTTCTTTATTCGAGTTTCACTTGCACCGGTAAGTTTCTCTAGTGTTGGTTGTTGTAATTGTTCTTCCAACTAGCTAGTGACTGCTTGTCTTATCTCATAGGAACTTTTTCTAGTGTGTGTTGGTTTTTAAACGATTATAGAAATCCCTAGTGTGTATTTTATCTTATCACACAATGGAGGATCAAGAGCTTCTCTGGTCACGAAGGCTTTTGGGCCTGCCGCCGGTTGATCTCGAACCCCCCCACCACCGCTAAGGCGAAAACTCGACCAGCAAGGGTCTTTTGAGGTGACTGGGTCACAGGAAGCTGTGCTCGACCCATATCCGAGAGAGGAACATTTGATTATGGAGCAACCAACCATTTCATACCTTGGAGAAGAAGCTCTTGGTATATACAAACCTCTGATCACTGATCTATCGGTGCCCATTGTCATCTAGGCTTATCCTTACGAGTGCCTAACATTATCACAAGCAACAATGGAAGCAAATTTTGTGACTTCTTTATTGAATACTCATATTCCCTCTACGACTGTCACTATAGGGGTTGTTCCACCTCCTAACCAATCGTCATCAGTCTGGGCCACTATGTTCTCGACTACATCTACCTCAGGAAATTGTCTGATTCCATCTATGGCAACGATCATTGCTTCATTTACCTAGAATGAGACATGCCCTTTGTTCTCATATGGGATGCCTGGCTTTGGTACAAGCCTTGTACTTTCCTCCTCCACTCTATAGAATTTATTTCTTGGGGCAGGGAGCTCCAACGCTCCTCTGCAAGGATCTATGGGGGGCACTTAATTTCCCTATACGGCTTTCCCTTATGGAGGGGGTCATATACCTCCTTCGTCCCCTTCACTCGGCGGTGCTCACCAACACTCCGTCGGGCCAAACATAAACCATAGTTCGTTTAGAGCAGGTAGTCAAGGAATTCCTTCTTATAACATGTTGGTTGGTTTGAAACCATTCTCTTTTCTTGGTGTGTTTGGTAACAATGTTTTCTCGTCGACTTCCTTCTCGGTCGAGGGCAACCCCGGTTATGGAAAAAAAAATCCTATACAAGGTATTATTCCTACACAGGGGGAAAACTTAGGAATTCCTTCCTCACAAGGACCATGGAATCCATGGAAAGGATCAATTCCCTTGTCAGGGTTTCCGACCAGGGGAAACCCTTTCCATAGCTAATGGAAACCCGGGCAAGGCTCAACACCTATGCCCATTGGATCGGTAGGGGGCAACCCTTCCCAAAATCTTTGGAATGTGACGCAAGCCCATCCCTTCATGTCCTATTTTGAGAGTGACCCAATGACATATCAACAAGAACAAAATATGTATGTTGGTCAAGGCCATGGTTATTATCAGAACCCTAGCCAACAACCTATATTTTCCTAGCAACCTGGTGCCAGGCAAACTCCAGGCCCCTTTTTCCCTGGTCACAATCAATAACCCAAACTACCGTTTCTGGAAACTTTGCACTTGCCAGAATTGACAAGGTTATTGAATGACCCCATTTGTCACAATCTCCATTGGCCTCTTATGCCGACCAAGTTTCCTTAGGACATCCCAAAGTTTGAAGCTAATCCTAATGAAGATCCAAGTGATCATGTGACTACCTTTCATCTTTGGTGATCGTTGAATTCATTGAAAGATGAGTTCGTCCAGTTGCCTTTGTTTCAATGCACTCTCATCGAGAGTGTTGCGAAATGGTACATTGCTCTCGACCGCTCGAGATACTCTTGCTTCGACAAATTGGAAATGTCTTTCTTAAACAATTTCTAATTACCTTTGAGATACAATGTCAGCACTGAATTGTTGGTCAACTTTGAGAAGACAAAGGCAGATCATATCTTTGATCATATCTGAGAATGGAGACCCTAGAAGAGTTTGATAAAAGTGTCAGTCCCACCAGCATTCCTACTTGAGTGGTTCCTTAATTCTTTGGTACCCCAGTTATCCAAAGATGTCGCAACGTCGGGAGTGTTTTCTGAAGAAGATGCAATAATGAGATCTCAACAACTAGAGTTGATTTAATCTCAGTCTGGTTTACTTTACAAAAATTTTCTAGCTGCAGCATGGTCAATACTTGACAATACCAGACAGAGAGTTGGACCACATGCCAATGGTATTGTTGTTTCAACACAAACAAATCCCACTGATCATTTGTCAAAAGAATCGCAGCAATTGTCGATACATCAAAATGTGGCCAGTCAGAACATGGGTCTGGATGCTCCCCCTACCCAAACATTGGATGTACACAGTGAGAAATCGACCAAACCAAAGGGCACCTAGCAGCTTGAAGGAAAGAAGAAACAATGAAAGAAGAGTAAGGGCGATAAGAAACCTACCAATAATGATGGCGGGGGTAACACTTAAAATAAGAAGTTTAAGTATTCATGTAACCTGTGCACGAAAGACCACCTGACTCACCAGTGCCCTTGGCTTACGGAGGCCCAAAAGTTATTGGCGCAGAAGCAGCCTACTGTGTTAACAAACCCATTTCAACATGGGCAAAATTTAACTCAAGCCTCTCCAAGCACGGATGGGGGCAGTCAAGGACCCCCTCCGTTTGCGAGTAATTCTTCATCCACGAATGTGTATATGATGAAAGGTGATGCCTATATATCGACTAGAGTGGACGATTATAGAATGCCAAACACCTCTGAGAAGAGTAAAGAAGCCAAAAACCCACCTCTTCCTCTTTAGATTGAGAATATGTTGGGTGAAACAATGACATGAATCCCAAAAGATGCATTCAAGAAAGCTTCTCACAATCCAAATGCAAGGGCTTCCCAGAACTACTTTGTGGTGGAGGATTCATCTCAAACCCCTTGTGTGATGTCTTCTTTGGAGGTTCTCCAGAGCTTCCCTTCCTAAAGAAAGGCTCTGTTAGATGCCTTAGGATCTAATGAGACTTGTAATCTAGGTACGATCATGCCTGATATGACCGACTTAAAACCTTGTCTCCCTTACCACATAGCATTTCAGATAGTAGTGGCTTAACCCATGAAAAATTTTACTCGGAATATTTTCCACACGATGGTTGATGAGGGCACCTCAACATGCATGATGTATTTGGTGTGTTGGAAGGCCATTGGCCAACCCATTTTGTATCTGTCACCTACTCTTCTTACTGCGTTTGATGGTCGTTCGTTCCGACCACATGGCATCATCCCCTCTTTTCCCATGCAGTTAGGGGGGAAGACTGTGTGCATCGAGGTTGAAGTGGTCGATGCATATCTTGACTAAAATATCTTTTTAGGAAGGAGTTGGACCTATGTTATGCAAGCAGTGGTCTCTACAGTTTCCTGGGTCTTGTTGTTTCCACACGAGGGTTGGATCATGACCATTGATCAATTGTCTTTTTCCTATCCTAACCCTCCATCTAGGGAATCCATAGTCCCGATGATTGATAACCCTCAACCCGGCATCGTCAACATAGGGGTTGGTTTGTGCCCACCTTTGATGGGTACTTTTTATTACCCACCTCCTTCCGGTGATGTTAATTTCATATCAGACCAGCCTAAGGTGGATATTTTTCAAGTCTTGTCGTTTCGCATGACCTACTTCAACGATCCATGGAATCTTCCTTCCCCATCGGCCATGATGGAAGGGACATGGTACCTTGGTATGGCCATTCCCTTGTCCATGAAAGAAATTGCGTACTCAATAGTCCAACAAGCTTCTGCTGACCCCGATATGACTCTCGCATAGGAGTTAGATCCGTTACTAGAGCCTACTTGGGCTCAAGGTTCCCTTGCCAATACTAATTCTTTAGAATTAGTCTTGCCTTTAAATGAAGTGATTATTGAAGAAAAGACTAGTCCACACAGACCCAGGGATGATCTCCATCATAGATCTTATTTCCTCCCAGAGTTAAGAAGAATTCAAGCAGGAGAATTCACTTTCACTATGACTAGAGATAGGTCTTTCCCTATTAATCCCTTGGCTACACATGTTGTTTACGTCGAAGGTAATATGGCGACCATCACTGAAATGATACGTATTGATATCTCCATAACCCCTGACATCATGGAGAATATTATCATCGAAGCTGACTGTTCCCCTGAGGAGATTTGAATCTACACAGATTTATTTAAATAATTATGTGACATTGTTGCCTGGTCTTACAAGGAAATGTCAAGCATTGATCAAAGAATAGTCGAACACAAAATCACGACTGATCCTGACGCTAAGCCAGTTCGGCAAAAGCTTCATCCAGTCAATCCTAAGAAAGTAACAACTATTAAGGCTAAAGTAGAGAAACTGCTCAAAGCAAGTTTTATCTATCCCATCCATTTGACTCAATGGGTGTCAAATCTCGTTCTGGTTGACAAAAAAGAGGGTACGATTCACGTATGTATGGACTTTCTTGATTTAAATAAGGATTGTCCAAAGGATAATTTATCCACACCATTTATTGACTAGATACTCGATGAATGCATAGGTTGTGAGGCCTTTTCTTTCATTGATTGTTTTTCGGGATACAATCAGATACAGATCAAACCCGAAGACCAACACAAAACCGCTTTCATTTGTCTGTGGGGTACATTCGCTTATCGAAAGATGCCTTTTGGTCTGAAAAATGTTGGAGCTACTTTTCAACGGGCCATGTCTTTTTCTTTCCACGATCTCAAACATATAGTCGAGGCTTGTCTTGATGATTTAGCATCACGATCTCGTAAGAGAGTTGATCATCCCACGCACCTTCGACTTATCTTTGAGCGATGTCTCTACTACCAGATTCACTTGAATCCAAACAAATGCAAGTTTTTCATGACATCGGGTCGTCTGCTAGGTTTCATAGCTTCGACAATAGGGATCATGGTCGATCCTCTCAAAGTTGAGGCAATAGTTCAATTGCCTCCACCTCGCACAATCCTTCAGCTTCAGATTTTACAGGGAAAATCGAACTTTTTACGGCGTTTCATCGCAAACTATGCCAATATCACAAAGGGATTTATGCCTTTACTAAAGAAATATGTTCCTTTTCATTAGGATGAAGCCACTCAATTCTCTTTCAAATCATTTAAACGTGCCCTCACAACTGCCCCTCTGCTTCGACCACCCAATTATAATAAGGATTTATTATTATACTTGGCTATGACAGAGTCGACCATCACTATGGTCTTGGTTCAGAAGGATCATTTACTCTCAGAATATGTGTTTTATTACCTGAGTCAAGGCCTAGTTGGACCAGAACACAATTATTCCCACATTGAAAAACTTACGTCAATAGAAGTTCATGTTGTCCAACAGTTCCATCATTATATCATGTTTCGCAAGACCACCGTCATTGCCGTTGTGAATCTGTTTCAGTATATGTTGACACAATGGGTAATTGGAGGAAATATTAGTAGATGGATAATTGTCCTCTAGGAATTTGACTTAGATTTTGTTTTAGCAAAATCCAAAAAGTCGTTGGTCTTTGCGGAACTCATCTCGGAACTTTCAGTCGAGTCAGGTGATGTTATGCCCGAAGAGTCGCTTATTAAAGGATACATGTTTTTTATCATTTCTTCAGACCCCTGGTATGGAGATGTACTTTTCTATCTCCATACTTTGAAGTGCCCTGCCTCTACTTCTCATGATGAGCATCACCGAATACGCCATCAGGCCAAGAACTATCTCATACTTGAGGACACTTTGTATCGTCAAGGTGTAGATTGCATCCTTCGTCGATGTCTCACTCATGAAGAAGTAGAAATTGTTCTTAACGATTTACACACCGGAGCATGTGGCAGTCATTTGTCTGGGTTAGCAACAACCCAAAAGATTCTATGAGCTGGTTACTTTTGGTCAACATTAATCAAAGATTGTGTTGAATCAGTCAAGAAGTTCCACCAATGTCAGATCTTCTCTAGGAAGATGAGGGCACCCCCCTCTCCCATGTTTCCCATCATTACCGTTGGTCCCTTCACCAAGTGGGGGATTGATTACACTACATGCAACCCCCCTTTAGCAAGGGGGCACCGTTATATCATCGTAGCAGTAGACTACTTCACCAAGTGGGTCAAAGCTATGCCAATGTTCAAATATGATGGAGAGACCGCAACTCTCATTTTTTTTAACTAGATTATAGCAAGGTTCGGCGTCCCAAGAGATATTTTCACTGACCACGGTAGTCACTTTCAGAACAAAATGATGTCTGAGTTAACATCAAATCTTGGGTTGAGGCAAGAAAATTCATCACCCTACTACCCACAAGAGAATGGTCAGGTGGAAGCTATAAATAAATATCTTAAGACCATTCTACAATGAATGATCAATTCGGCCAAGTCAAATTGGCATTTGATGTTATACTCAGCATTATGTGCCTACCGAACATCTATTAAGACTACAACTGTTTTCTCACCTTTTCAACTCATTTATGGGCTAGAAGCAGTCTTTCCCATAGAGTGCCAGATCCCATCTCTAAATTTGGCAGTACAATTATTGCCAGACACTTCACCGCTTGAAGAGAGTTTATTATACCTCAAGCAACTCATTGAGAAACATCATGATGTGTCCTTGGCTAAAGAGACTCACAAGAAAAAAGTAAAGTGTCAATATGATCCTTCCGTTCATCCTCATATTTTCTCTGAAGGTGACCTTGTCTTAGTCTATGACCAAGATAAGGACCCCCTTGGGGCAGGAAAGTTCAAACCCATGTGGTTCAGACCTTTCATAGTAAAAGAGGTCCTAAATAAGGGTTCTTATCATTTGGTGGACTTTGAGGGAAATGCTTTGGAGGATCCTATAAATGGGCTCTATCTCAAGAAGTATTACTCATAGGTAGGTCGCCTTGGGTGAGTTCTTGTACATATGTATAGTTCTTGTACATTTTCTTGTTTTGTTTTTGTCTTTTTGGTTTTATGGACATGTCGTTTTTGATATCATTTTTTTCACTATGGTAGATGTCAAGTGAATCAGAGATGTTCATTGGGTTCACGGATGGTGCTAGCCAACACACTCAAAGGCTTGCTTCCGTAGCTTGGGTGATTTTCACACCTCAAGGCCAGTTGCTATCTTCAGGAGGTATCTATTTAGGTGACGCCACAAACAATGTTGTCGAATACAATGTAATCTTAGAGTTTCTTCATGACTCTTTGTCGCATGGTGTCTCTCACCTCTGAGTCTACTTAGATGCTCAGCTAGTTGTGTCTCAATTAAATGGAGTTTACCACATTTATGATCCTACTCTACACCGACGATTCCTTAGGGTACGTCTCTTAGAACGAAGCTTTGATTACATTACGTATATCCATGTTCCTAGGATATTGAATCAAGTTACAAATACTTTAGCTAATCATATATTAGATTGGCATATTGCACACATGTAATAAAAATCACACACACACACATGTAAATACATTTGTAAATAAATGTAATACATAAAACACAAAAATATGTAAATATGCATATATATATATCAAAAAGTATCTAAGTACATGGGTGGGTGCAAGCACCTCAAAATATGTTTCCAGTAAAGAGCCACGGGGCTTGTGCCCTCAAAAATATACAAAAGGTGCCCTCGGCACGTAAGAAGTCTAGCCTAACTAAGGGCGGGGCCTATTGGCCCTGCCATAGTGAATAACGGTGTTGGACAAACACCGAAAGAGCTGGACCCAGGTCTAAGGTACCCCAACAATGTGAGTCTACATAGACGGTGGGTGATCCTTCATCTCCACGATAGGAACTGAACAAGTAAGTGCGGTGAGGTTCCGCTCTACCCGCCTCAAAACTCTCTTAGCCTCTCCGGATGGAGGTCCCCCTGCTGATGTTGGTCCGCCAGCTACAGCTGGTCCCACCTCTGGTCGAGGATGCCGCCTAGTCCTTGTGAAGTCTATTAGAAACACTAGCCCCACATCTGCACATAACGGATACATACATGTCAGATACTCTGGTATATAAAAAACATGATATATTTGAAAGAACATAAAAATTAAATAACTTTGAAAACAAAAAAACAAACTTACCCATCTCTCCTCACTCCTCTTTGGGAGGCACAGGCATGTCAAGATCTCTGGAAAAGTTGATCTCGACATAGGGGTAGTCCTCTATGGTTGGAATCTGTCGTGCCCACCAGACAAAAAACTTGTCATCAAAAGCCTCGATGGTTCTCCCTCCCCCCTATCGCAAAAACAACGTCGCCCACCTACATAGCGTTGGGAGAGGGGCCTCTTTCCCTCATATCATCTCTCTAGGACTAATACTGGGGACCCTCTCGAAGAAGAAAGAGCAAAGGATAGTCCCAAACCCAAAGTTTTTGTGCCTCCGCATGCGACACTCTGTCAGCTTCCTCTTCATGCAATCTAGTAAGGTGGTACTCCAGTCAAAAATTTGTGCATTTAAGCACTGAACCACACAATTCATGTGCGCCCAAGAAGCCTGATGTAAAGAGGTGGATCCAGTGATCCACCCAATGAGAAAAACTATCACTTTCAGTGATAGGTTAGAAATTTTGTTTATCGGCACCTGCGTACCCACTTTCTTTGTACCAACTTCGCAATGGAGTTCAATCAACTCCTCTATGTTGTGAGGCCGAGAGGGAAACGTGTGAAATTTGATTGGTTCCCCTCTCCTTGAGAGGCTAGTCAGAAAGTAGATATATTCAGTGATTGGAGTCAATGAGTGTCCCTCAAGCATGAATGCCTCTGCATCTGGGTGCTAGTAATCTACTAAGGCATTCAGCAGCCTAGGTTGTGTCCGCATAAATGGACACTGGAAGAATTTCAGCAAACCACATTGCACCAATGCGGCGGTAGCATCAAGGTCCTCTCCGACCAAAATATCAATGTCCTCATGCTCCTGCTCTCTCTAGTGAACATACATCCTGCAATTCACAAAGTTTAGGGGGGATTAACTCTTTCATATTTTAAATTTTTCAACATGTTGGAGGGTATACGCAGGCTGTAATATACATAGTTGTGTATGCCCGTGTGCAGTATTTTCTATGCATGCGGGCATACGCTGGCTATCATAGGAGAGCCTGCATATACGTAGGGCTGACCTTTTTAAAGGTCAATACCCCCCCAAAAAACAAAAAGAAATGCACAAATGAAGAATTGAAATGCAAGGGGGGTTAGTATGTACTTACTTGGTCCAAGTGGAAGTTCATTTTGTCCACTGAAGCTCCTGGAATCAACTCTTTTGAAAAAGGGATTTTTGTGGCTTCTTAATCAATTTCTCAATTAACAATGGTGATAATGAGCTACCAACTTCTATTTATAGACTTTTTGGCCCCTTTTTGTCATTTTTTGAACCCATTTGTCATTTTTTCTAGCCTAAAAATGGTTTTGCATGGTCCATGATTTTCTTATGGATTGTTACGTTAAGTGTTACTTTGGGTATTAGGAAACTTTTTGGATATTTGGGGCATTTTTTAAGGTCCTTTGGTAAAAATTAATTTTTCCAACTTGTTGCATCTAAGTTAGGATTCCACCTCCACTTTCTGTATCTCGCTGTCTTTGTCGATTTGCCATAGGATCAACCCCATCGAGTTGCAACACAGAACCATGTTTGTTTCTTTAGAGGTGTCGTAATTTAGTGGTAGAGCCTCCCCCTTTCATGGATGCCCTAGGTAGATCCTGGTTGCATTTTGGTGTCCATGCTGTCACAAATGACTATAGGCTCAGGAGTCCATTTTAGTTTTTCCTGATTACGAGTATGAGCCTCATTTACATGATTCATTATCACTCTTGACCTCACCCTTGGGACTCCCAAAACACAACAGGTCTTCTTTTAAGCCCTTTTCATACCCTCTAAATATGAAAAGATTGCCAAGCGATCTTGTTGACCTTCACGCCTGCTAAACTGAAATTTGAAGGCATGTCTGTCTAACAATAGTTTACCCCTTTTTTAGTCTAGATGGTCAACTGTATGAACAAAGGTATATTCTAGGAGCCTCGGTTCTCTAGAAGATTATTCTCAGGTATAATTTTAACCCTTTTTTTGGGCCTGGGGGACTAAAATTACAAAAAAGGAACCCCCACATAGTCCATAGTTAAGCTCTTTTCAGACTCCCTAAAATTGGAAAGATCATCGAGTGACCTTGTTCCTTCACACTCATTAAAATGGTCCAGAATAACATCTCATACGGAGTCCATAGTTAAGATTTTTTCAGACTCCTTAAATATGAAAAATTGTCGAGCGATCTTGTCTTTGTCACACTCGTTAAAATGGTTTTGAATAGACGTATTTTCGGTGCTAGTTTACCCCCTTTTTGAACCAACTACACTACCTTCAAAAAAGGTACCCCAGTGGAGTCTCCTTTTATGTTTTTTTAGACTCTCTAAAAATGAAAAACTATCAAGCTTACCTTCTCTGGGCTCGTTAAAATTACATCAAAGGACGTTATCATTGTGTCTTGTTAATCACAATTTCATTCCTACATATTTGGCCTAATGTTGGCTCCATGTTGCCCTCAAATGAACCATTTTAAGCATGCCTTATACGCAATCCTTGTAACACTTTTGCCTCTGCATCTTGACACCTTGACCCATGGAGGGATTTTCCCAAGTGTCCTTTTCCTGCATATGTTTTCTTGCTCTGAAAATTAGTGTGTTCCTTGTGCTTGGAACTAGTATGTTAGTGACACTCGTTTCTCATTTGTAATGTATCATTCTTTTATTATTTTTCAAGCTTCCCAAAAATTATTGAAAAAGACAAAAAAATCAAATATACCCCAAAAAGAGGAAGGGAAAAGTATTTTTTTTTTTTGGCAACACAATGAGTCACCCTTGGACAAAGCACATCCTTTTGTTTGTTCGTCAAGCTTAGGGATTTAATGTGACCTTAGGAAGTTGTTCTCACTACATAGATTTGTGTCCTCCTCTGTTTGGTTACTCTTCCAAACATATAGAGAGTTTGTGTTGCCTCCTGCATCGTGAACTTATGTCAATACCATGCTACCTGAGTCTCATCATTTGTCATGCTGTTGTCCAAGGGAAGTTTTTACCAAGCTTGATTCATCCCTTCTACAGTTTGTCTCTTGACCTCATGCCCAGCCATCCCAAAAATCCCAATCAAGTCTTTGTTTGAAATCAATGAAGCTCTTAGCCTGATCATAAAGATCCTCTAGTTTGTTTCTGATGAGTTGTCGAAGACCTATGGGTAGTGAAGTCGTACACCCATACTACACTCCTACCTGAGTTATGAATATTTTGAAGTTGTTGCTTGAGCTCTTAAGGCCTCATCTCTAGCCATCATGCATCATTTGATTCTTGAATATGGATACTCTACAAGTATATATTTTTTATTTCGAGATGTATATCCACTGTGTATTTCTCACAACTACACTTTATATAGTTATATGACATGGATCTGAAGTGTATTTGATTGGTATCCATGATTTATTTCATCCTAAGCATGGGCATGCCTGCCTCAGTGAGAAAATTGTTATTTTGCAGATGGAACCTCCCGAAATCTGGTTCCCGTGCTCACTCACTTCGTATGTTGGTGAATATTTGTAATGCATTTTGGCCATCAGATGCTCTTCTGACCTCACACATTAGGGGCATCTGTTATAACCCTAATTTGCACTAGACATACATACCTGGCATCAGGCCATCTCACTTGCCATTTTTTCCAAGCCACCATTGAACAACAATTCAAAAAGTCATCCTTTTGAATTCATAAGTGCCCTACACCACTGTTTCCCATGTGTATATGCTAGCTAACCCATTACATCCCGCATATACTGACAAAAGCACAAAAAATAGAAAGTTGCAGATGAAATACAGATTTCCAGGTAATTGCCTAAGCTGTTTGACCACTCACAGCCAGTCACTCAACCAGATAACTACCCTCTTCTATCCTATAAAAGAATAGGTAGGGGTACCATTTGAAAGGAGGAAGATAATAACAAAGAAACTTTTCCCTTTTTTTGTATTCCCCTTGCCCCAATCTTTTGCAACCATTTTATGAGGAGAAGCATATGTGGAAGCAGTTGGTGCATAGTTGAAGAGGAGCCCAAGACCAGGTTCAAGGAGCAGTGGCTGATCTCACCATTGTAATTTACTTTTGTGAGGTTAATAATAAAGAAATACTTTTCCCATCCCACCATATGAGATGTTCAAATATTCAGTTTTGATTATATTTTATTAGAACCTATTACCCACTAATTCATATATAAAATGCATGTTTGGAGTTCTTTGTTTGTCTATTTATGAATGTAGGTTGGCTTTGGGAGAAAAATTGCAGTCAAGGAGCTATTGAATGCAAAAGGATTGACACCAAATGCAGAAGTTCAAGGTAGAGTCACCGGATCCTTTTATCCCTTGTGTTTATGTATGAATGTGGGGTCTATGTTGGGATGATGGTAAATAGTAGGAGACTTTAGATGGTCATTTTTGCATGCATTACAGAACCCTTAATGCTAGTCCGTATGGGGTTTTCCCACCCACAACAACTTTCCTTAGGTTCCCTTCCTCATCCAAGCAAGTAAATGCCTTGTTATGATAGTCTAGGATGGCATGATGTTGGTCCAACCAATCCATCCAAATTAGACAATAATAAGAACCTAAAGGAAATATGTTCAAATATTCTCTGGTTTTCAGTCCATTCATATCCATAATACATGACTTAACCATCTCATTGAATTTTCTTTTGGCTCTGGTAGCCAGCTGCACCAACCAAGATTTTCCATGCTTGTTTCTTGGCAAATGCAAACTTTCCGCCATCTTAGGATCTAGATAACTATGAATATCTTTTGAATCAATTAAAATAGAAATGGTTTGGTTGTTGATCATACCTTCCACTTCAATCATATGTGACTGATACTATGCTTGCTTGTTATCCAGGGATGCATATATCCTTGGCACATTTCTACCCATGTCCTCCATTGTTTCAGCTTATTGTACATTGTGAACAGTTCTCACTTTTTCACCTCCGTGAGGACAATATCTGTACATATATCCCCTTTACAACCCCAACATTGAATAGGTGGTTTACTTGGCCTTTGACACCCTATTTCAATCGCTCTGGGCTCTCTAGGAGTTGGTTGTCCTTGAGGATTTTCTAAAGAATGGTGGCCTAGACCCCTTCTTCCTTTGATCCATCTTGAACTTCTTTTTGTCTTCCCAAGATTTTTGGAAATTTGGCCTTGCTTTTTTCTGATCATATAGGCATTTATCTCACCTTATGGTCTCCTCCAATGTCTTTGGATCATCATATTGTATTTTGTCACTGATAAATGATGGAAATACACTCAAATACCTCTGAATCTTAACATTCTCATCCTTGATGAAAGAGACATACTTCAACAGTTCTAAGAACCTTCTCTCATATTCATTTATGGTCATACTTCCAAGCTTGATTTCAAATAACTCTTTCATTTTCTTGTCATAGTATCTCTTAGTCAAGTATTTATTTTCAAAATACTTCTTGAATTCTCTCCAAGTAACACTTTTCTCTTTAATGTGTTGTACCTGCACAAGTTGATCCCACCACATGGATGCCTTTCCCTTGAGTTGATAGATGGAAATTATACCTTCTGCATGAGAAGAATAGTTATTCAATTGAAAATACTTTCTCATGCCCAGTAGCCGTGTTTCTTCATCCTCATCCTTCTTGTTCTCACCATCAAATGTAGGAGGTTTGATTTTGTTCATTTCTCCTCGCATTTCATCCACCCTAGAACTCTTGTTCTTCCTGAAAGGGGATGGAATTCAGTTGTTGTGTGCTCCCTTATTGGAATTCCTCAGGGAGTGGTGGTGATGTCTACTAACATTTATGGTTCTTTGTTTTTCATCAGGAGGCCTATGACTTCTAGATTTGCTTGAGCCACTCTTCTTATCCAATTTATTTTCTATTATGTTCAAGCTCTATAATAACTTCGTGTTGAATTCATCATGTTTCTCCTTAGCTCTCGTAAGACTTTTATTATAAACTTTATGTCTTTGGACATCCTTCTGCAATTTTTTAATGGTCTCTGCCTTATTCATGTTTTCATCCCTTCCTTCTCCATGTCCATTGGAGTTTGTTCCTTCAATGCCCAAATGGACATCCATCCCTTTAATATCATCTTCCTGGCTGTAATTCCCTTGTGCCTCCTCCATTACTCTGGAATCTATGATGATATTGATCTGATCTATTTGTTGTTAACTCTGCAAAATGTGTATCCAACAAAACTTTGTCAGGCTAACTGTTTCAACAATTTCATGAAAATATGAACCATTCTGGTTCAATAATATATATCCGAATTATTTCTTTTGATTTCCTGGAAAATTGAATTCCCTGATAAATTATCTGGGTGGATATTTAGATTCCACTTTCCAACACCTTTCCAATGCCTTCTCCCATGCTTAATTTCGAGTCTTGAGCATAATGTTATGGTTATTTGAAAATTGTCCATTAATTTTTCTGTTCATTTTTCAACTTGGTGGAACTTTGCGTTGTAATTATACAATTTTGCACCTACTCCATTGGATTTTTCATAGTATCGCAATTGGGTTTCTTCATATACATATTATGGACACTCTGTCCAAGTTTCACCTCTTTCTAGTTTTTGGGATGCTAGTTACAGCCTGCTGAAATTTCAGACCAAAATACCATATTGTAATCGGTATGCTACAGGTACCTTATTTGCCATATTAAACACTTTTAACATGCCCAAAAATTTAATTCAGCTCTATGAATTCCTTCTATGGTTAAATATCCTTCCATTGACTGCTCTTGTGCCTCAATCTGATTCCGGAGCAGAAAGTTATGGCTCTTTGAAGTTAGATGGGTCTTAAAATTTACCCTCCATTGTTTGTGCTGTAACTTTCTTATAAAAGATCTATTTGACGAATAGTTTACACCATTGGAAATCTCTCTTCGAGATCTTTTATTTGGGATGTAGAGGCATAGTGTGCCTTGTCACACTTTGTTCTTGTGGTTTTTGAGTAGCTAGAAACATTGTTAAGGCCCTCAAAAACGCGCTACAAAAAGATGATGTTTAAACATTATAAAATGTCGTGGAAATTCGCTAGTTTTTCGTTGTTGATCACCATCCAAATGAATTCATGTGAAAAAATTTCATCCTATAACCCATAATTACCATGAACAGAAACAACACAAGGTAAATCATGCTTCAAGCACTTTAAAACCACTGTGTATCACTTCTCTGTCATGCCAATAACTTGCATGCACTACTTTTATCTCGCACGCCAATATCAACCGTGTGCATTTTTTGTACCATGCACTGATATCCAGTGCACATTTCACTCGATGCACTACATGATGCCAAATTTTAGTATGCCCTTTATGTGCACCATTAACAAAATTGTCGCACGACAACATATACCCACATTGCACGCGCACCATCAAATTTTCTCTGCACCCTACCAATACTGCGCACACCACATGCGCCATTATTATTCTTTTGCACAGCGCCAAAAATTTAGTGCGCACACCCGCACACCAACATTTTTCCATGCGGTGCCCAAAATTTAGTGCGCACACTCGCACAACAACATTTTTTCGTGCGGTGTCAAATTTTTATTGCGCGCACCCGCACGCTAACATTTTTTCGTGTAGTGCTGAATTTTTACCTATCACAAGATTTTCATTGCACCACATGAATTTTTAGTGCGCCCAACTGCGCACATTGACCTTTATGTGCATCGATTCCTCGTGAATTCCACTGTAGAAATTGGGGATTTTTCCTAACTTTTTCCCTATTTACCATAGGCATTCTGCAACTATGAATTTTCCTCAATTTCACCTCAATAACACCCATTCAACCTCTGCAATAACAAATCGTTGTGGGTTGACATTTATGGAGCGAATTTACCCAAAATCAATTAAGAATTGAGAATTTAATTATTAATCTAGCTCCATCTATCATGGCTTCACTGTAACTTCAAATTCGACCAATTCTAGGTCTGAATTTGATAGAACAGATATTAAATCAATAATATCTCACCACATGGCCGAATTTCTCAATTTTCTCTTGAATTTAACAACATAAATTAGGGATTTTTCCCAATTCTGTGTTGTTTCTTCTAAATATTACCATGGACGTTCTACAACTCGAAATTTGGCCACTTCGAAATAGATTCTCTTTGAAATTTCGCTTCAACTCAACTTGCTCAGCCCATCCAGACTTAGTGTTGAAAACTACAACTTTGATACCATATTGTAACATCCCTAACCATGGGGACCATCCATGCCAGGCCACACTACACCAGAGAGCACTTTATGTTCTCTCTGCGAAACATACTATAACATACCCAACATCCAACTGAGCTATGCCACATAAATTTTTCGAACTGCATGCAATTAAAATATATACACACAGAACTCTTGTGGAAATATATATATATATATATATATATAATTTAAACATCCAAATACATATGTAAATGCATGGATTCACACTAAAATAACATTAAACGTATTTATCCCCCAGGGGAGCAGCTCAATTGGCAAGTGTCATGAAAATGAAGTTCGAAAAGAGGTCTCAAGTTCAACTCCCCCCGACTAATCTAGTGTGTAACGCATGGGGCCGCTATCCACACTTGGAGGTTATAGTGGTAGCAGTTGGATAACACGACCACGTGTAACATGAGTATGTGCCCAACTAGTTGTTGATTCCACCAGCCATAAAAAAAAATTAAGTGTATACATGCAGCATATATAGGAAATACCCATAAATATACAGATAGTTATAACCACACATAAGATAAACCCATAAAAATACACACATAAATAACAATGTAGCATGTAATTTTATCACACAGTTGGCACTTATCTTGGTAAGCATATCACCAACTACGTGCAGACCTTCCACAAACCTCCTAGCCTTAGACCACACTTTTCATCACTCTCAATAGTGAATCACCCCCGAGCTGGGACTAAACTCCACCTAGGTAAAGGGATTCCTAACCAGGATAAAGGCTAATAGACAACAGGAAAGACTCGGTATCAGGTGCCAACTCAAACTAACAACCTACAGTCCCTCATTCCCCACATGCCTGTCCCACCCAGGAAGTGTGCCCCTTATCTGCTCAACAGTCCTTCGGCTTCCCCACTTCCTTTTCGGGCTTCAACAACAATCCAGAAAGGAAGTCTCAGAGAACTATAGTTGCAGTTTAGCATCTTCAGGAAATCAATTTCCAACAATTCTCTCACCCAGAGAATTTCTCACGAGCCTAACAACCCGCCTCTTCAATATCCCACGAGCCTAACAACCCGCTTCTTCAGTCTAGATCCCAAGCTAACCAGATACAACAACACAAAATGGCTATGGATATAGGTTCAGGTACAGTCATGAAGATATGAAGGATAGCTCAATGGGTGTGTG
>JASDQU010372269.1:41890-58794 GCA_032191745.1 Picea mariana | reverse complement strand
AAAGTATGAGGCTAGGTTCATGGAGCTACTTAGGTATGTTCCACATTTGAACACGGAGAAGTTAAAGGTCAACAAGTTTGTGTTCAGCCTTAACTTCAACATCCATGTGAAGGTGAGGATCCTAATGCCTCATACATTGCACGATGCAGTTCAAAAGGCCCTCATAGCTAAGGAATAACTAAACAGTGGGGGTCAGGGCGGGACTCCTTCTAGAATAATTGGACAAACGACATCAGTAGCATAGTAGCATCAGACACCAGCCAGATAGACTTATAGGCATCGATATACACCCAAAGGACCTATGTTCTTGACACCGCGATGACAGACACCTCAGTAGAGGGATCTTTACAGAGGACCACAACAACAACAGTGTCGTCCGCAGCAGTAACAACATTTTAGGCATGTTTAGCAGAAAAGACCATGATTTTAGACTGCTAGACCAACAACTTCTACTTCGGGGACCAGGAGCATTGAACCAAATACTGGATGATGGACATGTGGGGAGCCACATTACCAGTGATATTTTTCGATTGAGAAGGCCAAGGCGGTCAGATCATCAGGACCTACTACAGTTAGAGATTTGGGAAAGGCCCACAAGATACATGCAGCGATGAATAAATGCCAGGCTGAGCACTAGTACACTATGCTCAAGACGTCAGGTATGATCGTCGATCAAAATTTTAGTATTTTGATAGATCCAGGTGCTACAGAGAGATTTATTTCTAGTGCAGTGCTAAAGAGAATTAAGGTAAAGGCAGTCGAGCAGAACAAGTTCAGATACGTAGAAATGGCATCTGGTGCCAAATAGAAAGTTGGAGGAAAGATTATGGACTGTAGCATTAACTTGGGAGATTTTGTAACGAAGGTCAACCTATACATCACATTCTTAGGATCTTATGACATAGTGATAGGTATGGACTGGTTGGAGTCGCATGATGCGATACTTGACTATAAGACAAAACGGTTAATTTTGATGGATGATTTGGGGAAGAGTAGAGTGATTGTAGGAATAAACCAGGGGTGTCTCTGAGTTTATTTCTTCCCTACAATTGTAGAAGAGTATGTGCAAAGAATGCAAGCTATATGCAATCTTAGTGCTAAATGAAAAGGGAGAGGCGGGAGGATTAGAAAACCTTCATGTAGTACAAGAGTTTGTGGACGTATTTCCAGAAGAGTTGTCAAGTTTACCGCCCTAAAGAGAGTTGGAGTTTACAATAGACTTGAAACATGGAACTGAACCGATAGTGAGAATGTCTTACCGGATGTCGACACCAGAATTGCAGGAGTTAAAAATACAATTGAAGGAGTTGTTGGATTTTGGACTTATAAGTCCAAGTGTATCGCCATGGGGTGTGCTAGTCATTTTCATGAGAAAGAAGGATGGATTGTGGATACTTTGTATTGACTATCGTCAATTGAACAAAGCGATGATCAAGAACCAGTATCCATTGCCAAGAATAGATTATTTATTTGATCAGATGAAGGGAGAAACGGTGTTTTCGAAGATTGACTTGAGATCAAGATATCACCAGTTACAAATCAAGGAGGAAGATATCTCTAAGACCACATTTAAGACAAGATTTGGACACTGTGAGTTCACAATTTTATCGTTTGGATTAACGCATGCCCCGGGGGTATTCATGAGTTTGATGAATGGGGTGTTCCATGAATACTTGGACAAGTTTTTTCAAGTATTTATTGATGACATACTGATTTATTCTCAGATGAAAGAAGAGCATGACGAACATTTTAGATTGGTATTACAATGTCTAAGAGAAAATAAATTATACGGGAAGCTATCAAAATGTTATTTTTACCAATCAAAGATTCATTACTTGGGACATATCATATCTGGTGAAGGTATCGTTGTGGATCCAACAAAAGTAGAGGCCATTATAGAATGGCCAACACCGACAAACATGCAAGAAGTACGTAGCTTTATGGTTTTGTTAGGATATTATCGACAGTTCATCAAAGGTTTTTCGAAGATAGAAAATCCAATCATGGAATTGCAGAAGAAAAACAAGAAGTTTGTATGGACTGAGAAATGCACGAAAGAATTTCAAAAGCTCAAAGAGTTGTTGAAGACAACACCAATACTAAAGATACCTGACGTGGAAAAATAATTCTCGGTATGCACAGACGCATCCAAGGAAAGTTTAGGCAGAGTTTTGATGCAAGACGATTGAGTGATCGCTTACATTTCAAGGAAATTGAGAAAGCATGAGGATAACTACGCAACACACGACTTGGAGTTATTATCAATTGTATATTCCTTAAGAGTATGCAGACATTATCTGATTAGATGAAAATTTGAATTAAAGATAGATCACTGTGGATTGCAACATATATTTACTCAGAGTGACTTAAATGTGCGGCAAAGGCGTTGGTCAGAATTACTTAGCGAATACAACTTTGAGATTACTTACATTAAAGGAACAGTGAAAAGGGTGGATAATGTGGTGATTCGGAGACCACACATATTCTAGTTAATACCTATTAAGATAAATCTTCGAGAAAATATTCTAACTTTAGACTGGTACAAAGAAGTTAAGGATAATATTGGACAAAATACCATGATGGTACCGAAGTACGAAGGGTATTCATTGGACAACAACGGATTGTTGAGATTTAACGACAAAATTTATGTACCACCTAATGATGAAATAAGAAGTTTAATCTTAAACGAATCTCATCATGCAGTATACATGGCTCATCTCGGAGTCACGAAGATGAAGGCAGACCTTAAGCCTTTATTCTTCTGGAAGGGAATGAAAGCAAACATAGTTAGTTACGTGGTGAGATGTCTAGAATGTCAGCAAGTAAAGGATAAACATAGACATCTAGTAGGATTATTACAACCACACGTTATTCCTGAATCGAAATGGGAGGTCATTTCGATGGATTTCATTGTTAGATTGCCATTGACGGCAAGGAGAGATAATTCGATTTTTTTGGTAGTTGACACTCTAATGAAGAGTGCACACTTTATTCCAGTGTGTACGATGTATGAGGCAGCAGAAATAGCTAGAGTATTTGTCAGTGAGATTGTGAAGTTACATGGTGTACCAAGAAGGATCATATATGATCGAGGATAGATGTTTACAGGACGGTTTTGGACTAGTTTCCAAGAGGCCTTGGGAACGCAACTAAACTTTAGTACAACGTATCATCCTGAGAAAAATGGACAAACAGAGAGAACGAACCAAACTTTAGAGGATATGTTGTGCATGTATGTAATGGACCAGAAGAAACGTTAGGAAGACTTCTTTCCATTGGTAGAGTTTGTTTACAACAACAGTTACCAGAGTAGGATTAAGATGATGTCGTTTGATTTCCTTTATGGGTGACTGTGTCAGACATCGTTGAGTTGGGATCGACTTGAGGATAGGGTCCTGGTAGGACCGGAAATAATCCAAGAAATCGAAGAGCATGTGTAATCAATAAGATAGAGGATTAAAGAAGTGTTGGATTGGCAGAAGACTTATGTTGATGTGCATCGCATTGATCGCAGTTATGAAGTTGGCGACATATTTTTCTTGCGGGTAAAACCGCATAAGATTTTGATCAAGTTTGGAAAGGGTGCTAAACTCTCTCCTAGGTTTGTGGGACCTTTCGAGGTTGTGGAAAAGAAAGGATTTGTGGCTTATCGACTAGCCTTGCCGGATTCTTTGAGGCATATGCACGATGTATTTCATGTATCTGTTTTACAACATTATATTAGTGATCGGTCACATGTTATTGACATGAGTTGTTTGCAGGTGTCAGAAAAGGGTGCTCTCATGTTGTAGCCAATCTGCATTTTGGACCATCGCACTCGACAGCTACAATGTCGAATAGTCGATCAGGTCAAGGTCTAGTGGGGCAACTATAGTCCACACTCGACTACCTAGAAGGACACATATGAGATGTGTCATTAGTTTCCATACTTGTTTGATAGATTAAATAAGTAGATCTATGTCAGATGCATTTGTTTACTTGCATTTATATATTGTACAAACTTTGGGACGAAGTTTAAAACAAGAGGGGGTGTATGTAACATCCTACCCTACTGACCACACTTTTATTGATATATTCTTTTAGGACACTTGCGTGCAAGTGATCCGGTTATGGTATATTATTATTTCGTTCGATTATGGGTTATATATGATGATGATGATGTGTTGTGACTTATAACTATTTTGATATATATGTATTGGCAGATGTTATTGACAAGTTTTTCTCGAGTGTGCAGGACACATGACAAGTTATGGATGTTGATGGCATCAAAGGAATTCCTTGGACTCCAGATTGAGTTAGGGAGTGGATTGTATTTGTTTGAGTATTTCACTTTATGCACATGTGACATATGATTGATTACAGTATGATTTATATATATGGATTATTGACATTGTTTTTGTCAGTGGATGTAGGCTTGATGATGTTTGCTAATACAACTCACATAAAGAGTCAAAGGGTCATGAACATAAACCAAACATTGAGGGAGAGGTGTGGCAACATCCCTGTCACGGCCTACTAGTGTTGAAGGAAAATCTCCCTGCGGACAGGTAGATCACCTCAAAGAGCTAGACTCTTAACTCTAAAACAGAAAGTGTTTGTCATGGTCACTGACTTCCTTTTAGATCTAGGTGGACTAGTGTGTGAGGAGGAAGGAGAAAAGAAGTACCTTTTACCGGTTTTTGTCCCTGCACGCTCCAAGTTGAGCTCCAATCTTTCGCTCCTCGATAAGCCCTATAGACAAACAAAGTAAGACCACTTCCTACTCTATCAAGATTAGTCCAAAATAGGTCTATCTACTAAAGAGACAAATTCATGTGAGATTGAACATGAGTTAGAAAGAAACAGGCCAAGCAAATTATATTATTGAAGACAAAACATTGCTTACAGCCATAGATGGATTGCAGCAATTTCGTAGTCCTCCTTGTCTACCCCTTGCTCAAAAGATCCACGATTCGAATGATGATAGCTTCACCAATTTCTCCCTATGAGATCATAGGTCTCTTGCCTCCAAAATATCTTTGTTCCAGCACCACTTATAAGATCATAAGTTTGGTGTGATTCTCCCTTTTTCCCTCTTCTTTCACCATTAGAAAGCTTGCTTATATAGCCTTGGAGAGGCTTTAACCACTTGAGATATCCTTGGGGAAGTTGAGGATTTGCCTCCTTCAGTTGAGGATCTGCCCTAAGATCATGGCTGGACTAGGGATTCGAGCTCAATTTCCTTCTAAGAATGAAAATATCCTTCCCCCATTCATCTCAACAACTCAACTGTTGCCTAAAATAGGTAGCGCTCCCTTAAAAGGGACAAAGGAGCTTTATAACGCTCCCAGACAGTGTAAGGGGGAGCGCCAGCGCTCCTAAAGACACCATCTCTCCCTCAAAAGGGCCAAAGGAGCTTTATAACGCTCCCAGACAGTGTAAGGGGGAGCGCCAACACTCCCATAAGAGGTATAGGGGAGAGCTCTCCTCCAAAACTTAGTTTTTGAGGTGCTTTCAGATGGAAAAAGGTTCATGAGCCCAGTTAACCTTTCCTCCTCTTCCAAATCAAGTGTTTGACATGTGCTAAGTGTCCTCTTGATATCGTTTACAGGCACGACATGGGCATCATGGCAGTATGCTTTCTTTAACACTTGCGACACTTGTGAGCAAAAAGCGACACTTGCGAAGCTTGTAATGACGACACTTGCGACACTATCAAAGTGAGTATTTTTTATGTGTAACAACTAGCACTCTCGCCATGGCCTGAACTGTAGGTTAACAATTACCAAGTTTGAGAGGTCAACGATGTCATGAGGGCATATTGAGACAGTCGCTCACGGAGATTTCTAAGGGGCGCACAATAAGGCAGATTCTCTATTCCTTATAAGCCCATAATCTCCAACAAGTTCGACCGAATGGAGTGTTGACTCCAAGGGTAGGATAAAATTCCAAAACCATTCAAAGGCAAGTGGCACCCTTGGAGAACGAAGGTGTGTCTTGAAGGGCACGTCATTTAATTAAAAACTTGAATCAATAAATCTAGGTGGCCTAAAAAACATTGAAATGATTAGACCTTGTTAGAATAAAATAATTAATTAAACAGGAAATGTTTTATTATAAATCCTAACAAAATTCTAAGCCTAAGTCTAAGACTAAGTCTAAATCAAAATTTAAATCAAGGACTAAATGAATTATGACATATGTTAAAAGATTTGAGAATAATCAAACTCTAGGAAAAAGGGGAATAAAATTTAAAAGGTTGGATAAAATGCACATGTGTGCATGAAATTAATAAAATGGATTTAAAAATAGAAGAAATAATAATATGAGAGAATCGGTGTACACATAGAATAGTATATTGAGTCAAGCTACCACTAGCCTAACTAGAAGAAGACACTTAATCCAACTCTAACTAAGATCTAGTTAGGAGACACTCATTAAATGAGAATTTGGGAAACAAAGGGAAAACTAAGAGAGAAAATAGGAACACATTGGGGAATGTGAGGGAAATTGTTTTTTAAAGTAAAATAAAAATAAGAATTACTTGTGCAACTTGGGGAGAGTGTGACAAGTGTGTGGGTGAATAATCCAAATTAAATTAATTAAAAATATAATTAATTGTGCATGAGGACATGTGTCAATAAAGAAATTTCTATAAAACAAATGGTGTAGAAGGGAAATGGATCTCTCTTTTACTTGGTACTGTTATGCTGCCAAAATTATTGTAGACTGTATTTTACTTGTGAGAGTTGGGATACCAAGCTTGAAGAAAGAGTGGAAGCTCTTCCCTGTGAGGCAAGCCTTGGAGCTGTTGTTGTTGGTTTCTTGTGTGTGGCCCCTTTGCGGCTCGGGGGGATAAGGGGGAAGAACAATACCCCTAGCATTCACTGGGAGGTATCGGTGAAGTTTTAGTGATTAGCAAGCAGGAGAATAGAAGGAGCACAAGTCTTCAAGGACATCGTCAACTCTCTATCTTCTTTGGTTCCGGTATTTTTAATTATGAATTGTATTCATAATGTAATTAAATTGTATTAGAATTTTGAAAGACCATGGAGGATAGATTGTATATTTGAAAATAAATTGCAAATTAGCCATGAGTCTTGAGTAATCTAAATCAAATTTTGCATCTCTATCATTTTAATTTTTAAGAACTTGGAAATTAGAATGTTATTTTTTTCGTTGCCAATTTTAAATTTCCATCTTGAATTCTGAGAGTTACATGTTCGTTGTGTAACTTGTTCAATCCTGGAAAAATAAAATTTTAATGGTTGTTTTTTGAAGTATTTTGCTAATCAGTTTTGAATGTGTCATAATCGTTGTCATTAGCTTGCATTATGGACTCGATTTTAGATTCGCTGTCCAATTATTGGCAAACCATAAATTGATGGTGTTGGTCGTTGAGAATTTAAATCATAACTTTGTAATTAGAATGGTAGGATCGTTGCTATTATTGCATTTATGAGTTGATTAATTATGGTCGATGCAAAACAATTTACAGTTTGAATTTTGAATTTTGAATTTTTAGAATTCCTTGAAATTCGTTGACTTTATATTGAAATTTATGTTCACTGCGAACGAGATACCATCCGAATGATAGGAACTCTATTGTCATTGTAATTGATTTGAAATTTGTTGATCGTCAAATTTTGGGTTGTATGATTGGGATCTAACACTTATTGCATCGCTACAATAATTACGCCGAAAGGCGTACACCTATTGACCATGGGCACATTTAATAGGTTTTTAGTGCTTAATCAGTTTTGTATGGACAAGATTAAATATTGATGGAATATTCTTAGTAGTCCCAATAAATCAATGGTTTTGATTTCAACCACTAACTTCCTCACTATTATAAAGACATCAGTTTACATGTTTATTTTTTTACTTTTACTTAATCATATTTAAAATTTACTGTGGTGGCTAGCTGATTGCCATGTATGAGTGATTAGGGTTTCATTTTCTATGCCAACCTAAACCTTTGGCCTTCACCAGCTAGGTTCTGGACACACTGCCTCCTTCCATCCAACTCCTTTCGACTCCTTCCATCCACCTCTAGGTCGTTTCTCTTTCCCGGCGGTTCAGATTTTACAAGTCATCCTTTCGACGTTCACCAGCCACGAATTTGTGGCTGTGCTAGTTATTTAATCCTGATTTTTTAAAATTCATTATGGTTGCTACGTATCTACCTTGCTGCTCGTGAAAATATTTAAAATTTCATTGCAACTGTCAATTATTGAAACCAGAGTTTTAGACATTACAATTGTTATTCAAAAATCAATCTGTCCAATCGAAATTTAGAAGTTGTTGGGGTCGTTGCATTAGTTGCAAGCTCTGGTAATTTAATTATTGGTTCATTGTCGAGTTTTTGATTATTATTTCGAATTTTGTTGGGTTGTTTTAAGACCGTGGGCAATCCAATTTGGAACTTCTTACTATCTTGTAAAATCTATTGCAACTTCAAAAGAATGAACTTGTACGATAGTGAACAATCTATTGAGAATTCGAAATCAGATAATCGTTGGTCTTGTAGGACATTTTGCTAAGAAATTAAAATACGATTAGCTTATGTAAACTCTTTTTGTTAATTCGTTAATTAGAAATTCGTAGGATTTCCTTTTAAAATTATATATATACTTGACCGTTCCACAAATATATTTTCCCACTTGGATCACTGATAAAATAATTAGCCAACCATGAGTTAAGATTTCGTTGCCACTAAATCTATTTCAATCTCGATATTGAATTTGATAATCGTTGTGATCTCTTTGACTGAGTGGGAGTCGGAATCGATGGTCACTGTAAATCTAAATGTAAATTGGGTAGCTTGGGTGGTTAGACATCCTTGTTATCTTTATGTGATATGATTGAGTTATTATTAACAGTGATGATGTGTCTAATTCTTATTGTATAATGATGTGGATGAGATTTGAATGTGTGTACATTAATGTATAGTATTGTCGCTTAGCCCTTGTTCAATCTGATGATGTTTAAAAAAAAAAAATTACCACTACTGCACTCACGTATTTGATGTCATAATGGAGGGGATGTTACAAATTATACATATAAGCTGGTGAGTTGATGGTACAAGGTATTTAGTTCAGTTCTCCCCGGATTGAGTCAGTGCACAGGAATCTCATTCCAATAGAGTGTGCACATTTTATAATGTATTGCACACATGTGTAAGTGTGCAAGCATTGCAAACTAAAGGAAGGGTGTGCACCATCTTGAGTTTTGTGAACAATGGAGTGTGTGTGGTTTTGGGGCTAGAGTGCCTTTGTGTATATATATTTTGAGGCTAGAGTACTTGTGTGGTTATTAGGCTGGAGAGCTAGATGTTAAATGGCCAGTGAGCCATCATTGTAATATGTAATCACATGAAAGTATTAATGAAAAGACGTCATTGTTGCAGACCAACCATGTAAAAGAGTATGGGGGGATAAACTCCACTAGGTAGGGAAAAGGGGCTAAGCAAGAGGGGTTTAAGCCTAAAGGAATATTATGTTAGTATTCCTTAAAGTATAAAGTATGAATATGAATATATCTTAAGTTTCTAAAGTGGGGGACAAGGGATTTCCTTGAGTGCCATGTGTCATAAAAGGCACATGCATATATAAGAGAAAGACTCAATGTATTTGGGGGGGATTTGATCATTCATTCATGATTCTGACCATCCACTCATCCATGTTACCATATGTACTTGTACCTATTTTTGTTGCAGGTTGAAGAGGTAGGTTTCCATGCCCATGGTTGAAGAAGTGGGTTGCCAGGCCCGTGAGTAGTTTATTTGGGTGATAAACTACTTGAAATTGTTCCTTGATGCGTTGGGAAATAGCTACAGGGCTCTGAGACTTCATGTCTGGTCTGTTGTTGAAGCCACGGAAGGGAAGCGGGGCAGCCGAGGGATTGTTGAGCAGAGAAGGGGCACACTTCCTTGGGTGGGACAAGCATGCGGAGAATGAGAGACTGTAGGCTAGTTGTAGTAGTTGGGCACCTTACACTGATCAATTCTGCAGATGATCAGACCTTAGAATAGATTAGGATTTCATATGCCCTGGTAGATTTTTTCCCCAGCTTAGGGGTGACCCACTGCTAAGATTATGAGTAGTGTGGTCTAAGGATGGGAGGAACGTGGAAGGTATGCATGCAGTTGGTTTTCTTTTAATCAAAGATAAGTGTCAATTGTGTGTTAATTCATGTGTTGCATTAATATTTATGCATTTTTTTCATGGGTTTTTCCCATGTATGTTGCATGCATATTTCTTTTATTATTTTGTATGAATTTATGCATTTGCAGAGTACTTTTTGTATCATAGTTTGAATTTTTAAATGGCATAGCCCAACAGGTGGTTGGGGATGCTACAATGTGGTATCAGATAAGTTTTTTTGAGTTGTTGGTAATGGGAACATTACAAAGTGGTATCAGAGCTCTAGTATTCAATGTTGGGCCTGGATGGGAAAATCAACATAAAACAAAGCTGAAATTGCAGAAATTTAGTTGCGGAGGATGTCTACAACTTGTATGCTAAAAGTATTCTTGTGAAATTGGGAAAATTTCACAGGGAAATTGAAAGATTTGAACCCGAGAGTGAGAAATAATCATTTTCGGTCTTTAAATTGGGAAATTTGGATCTGTATATAGTTGAATTTCAAGTTACAATGCGTCCATGACTAAAATCGGGAGTAGCTAGGTGAAATTGTACAAAAGCCCCAATTTTTGTTCTAAATTCATGAGGAATTTAAGGAATTTGTCCAGATAATTTGAATCTTAATCTGAGCATTTTCAGAACAATAATTGGTCGAATTGTAGATTGTGGTGCACCTTGGTGTAATTGGGCGACAATGAGAAAAAATCCCAATTTCTTCGAAGGAATTATGGAGAAATTCGACAGGAAATTAGGTGTTGAATTTTGTGTGCCAATGTTAATTTGGTATACACAAGGTTGAAATTGACCGTATGGAGTTTAATTGCAGAGATATAATGGTGTCCTGGAAGAAATTTCAAATTTGGGCTAAATTGGGCAAAAGCCCCAATTTCTACAACAAAATGATGGAGAAATTCGATGGGAAAATGGTCAAAAATTCCTATGAAAAGATCAAATTGGGTTTACAGGATAAAAAATGGTCATATGAAGTTTAACTACAGAGCTTCACGTTCAACACCCAACTTGTATGGGTCGGAGATGAATATGAAGTTCGCGAGTCAGAATTATAGAAAAATCAGCTAAGCACGGAAAAATAATGGTGCGTTGTTGTGCACACTAAAATTTGGCATTGTGTGGTGCAGAGCTGGTGATGCACGAAAAAATAATGATGTGTGGGGTTGTGCACTAAAAGTTGGCATTGTGCGGTGCAGAATTGGTGGCGCGCTCATAATATTGGTGTGTGGGTGAGCGCACTAGAATTTGGCATCGCACTGTGCATAGCTTGTGGTACACGCATAATATTGGTGCGCAAGGCGTGCGCCTTGAATGCTAGCAGAGCATAGTGCAAATTTGTTGGTGTGCACGCAATGTTAGTGCACAGTGCATGTGTTTTAAATATTCACACCGCACGAAAGTAGAGTTGGTGGTGCGCAGGGAGTATTGGTGCGCGATGTGAGCGCATTGAACATTGGTGTTGTGTGGTGCAAAACTTCCAATGTGCGCAGAATATTGGTGAGGGACACAAACGTTGTGTGCACTAGATATTGGCATGCAACACAAAAGTTGTGTGCACTAGATATTGGCACGCGACACAAAAGTTGTGCACACTGGATATGGGTGCACGATGAATGCACTACATTTTGGGTGTTGCGCGTGTAGAACTTGTGCATGCTAAGTATGGGTATATAATTTAGAACTAGTGAGTGTGAATTCGATTTGGCGGACTACAACAGTGGAAAACCAGTGATTTTCTGCGAATTTTTTTGTATTTTTGAAGGTGTTGATTTTGCAGGGCATTTTTAAGGCCCTAAACAATGTTTTTCGCTACTCAAAAACAATGTGCCTATTATTTAACTTTTGTAACTCAAATGAAATATCCTGGCGATAGATTTCTAACAGTGTATCCCATTCATTAAACGCAGTTAGGATGAGTGATTTAAAGCCCGAACAATGGAGAGTAAATTTTAAGCCCCGGTAACTTCTGAAGGCCATAACTTCCTACTCCGGAATTAGATTGAGGCACATGAGCAATTTGTGGAAAGATATTGAACCATAGAACACAGTCATTTAACTAAATTAAAATTTTGGGCACATTAAAAATGTTTAAGAGGGCATAGAAGTCACTTGTAGCATTCATGGCCAAAAAAAAAACAAATACTAATTGGCCTGAAACTTTAGCAGGCTATATCTAGCAAACCAGAACCCAGAAAGAGGTGAGACTTAGAAAAATTGTCCAAATTATGATGATGAAGGAACCCAGTTGGGATCTTGTCAAAGCTCCAGAATCAGTGCGCGATGTGAGCGCATTGAACATTGGTGTTGTGTGGTGCAGAACTTCCAATGTGCGCAGAATATTGTTGAGGGACACAAAAGGTGTGCGCACTAGATATTGGCATGCAACACAAAAGATGTGTGCACTAGATATTGGCATGCGACACAAAAGTTGTGCACACTGGATATGGGTGCACGATGAATGCACTACATTTTGGGTGTTGTGTGTGTATAACTTATGCATGCTAAGTATGGGTGTATAATTTAGAACTAGTGCATGCGAATTCGATTTGGCGGACTACAACAGCCGAAACCCAGTGATTTTCCGTGATTTTTTTTGTATTTTTGAAGGTGTTGGTTTTGCAGGGCATTTTTTAGGCCCTAAACAGTGTTTTTCGCTACTCGAAAACAATGCGCCTGTTATTTAACTTTTGTAACTCAAATGAAATATCTTGGCGATATATTTCTAATGGTGTATCCCATTCGTTAAACGTAGTTAGGATGAGGGATTTAAAGCCTGAACAATGGAGAGTAAATTTTAAGCCCTGGTAACTTCTGAAGGCCATAACTTCCTACTCTGGAATCAGATTGAGGCACATGAGCAATTTGTGGAAAGATATTGAACCATAGAACACAGTCATTTAACTAAATTAAAATTTTGGGCACATTAAAAATGTTTAAGAGGGCATATAAGGCACTTGTAGCATTCATGGAAAAAAAAAAAAACAAATACTAATTGGCCTGAAACTTCAGTAGGCTATATCTAGCAAACCAGAACCCAGAAAGAGGTGAGACTTAGAAAAATTGTCCAAATTATGATGATGAAGGAACCCAGTTGGGATCATGTCAAAGCTCCAGAATCGGTGCGTGATGTGAGCGCATTGAACATTGGCGTTGTGTGGTGCAGAACTTCCAATGTGCGAAGAATATTGGTGAGGGACACAAAAGTTGTGCGCACTAGATATTGGCATGCAACACAAAAGCTGTGTGCACTAGATATTGGCACACGACACCAAAGTTGTGCACACTGGATATGGGTGCACGATGAATGCACTACATTTTTGGTGTTGCGTGTGTAGAACTTGTGCATGCTAAGTATGGGTGTATAATTTAGAACTAGTGTGTGCGAATTTGATTTGGTGGACTACAACAGCGGAAAACCAGTGATTTTCCGTGAATTTTTTTGTATTTTTGAAGATGTTGATTTTGCAGGGCATTTTTTAGGCCCTAAACAGTGTTTTTCGCTACTCGAAAACAATGTGCCTATTATTTAACTTTTGTAACTCAAATGAAATATCTTGGTGATAGATTTCTAACGGTGTATCCCATTTGTTAAACATAGTTAGGATGAGTGATTTAAAGCCCGAACAATGGAGAGTAAATTTTAAGCCTCGATTACTTCTTAAGGCCATAACTTCCTACTCCGGAATCAGATTGAGGCACATGAGCAATTTGTGGAAAGATATTGAACCACAGAACACAGTCATTTAATCAAAATTTTGGGCACGTTAAAAATGTTTAAGAGGGCATAGAAGGCACCTGTAGCATTCATGGCCAAAAAAAAAACAAATACTAATTGGCCTGAAACTTCAGCAGGCTATATCTAGCAAACCAGAACCCAGAAAGAGGTGAGATTTAGAAAAATTGTCCAAATTATGATGATGAAGGAACCCAGTTGGGATCTTGTCAAAGCTCCAGAAGAGCAGGTACAAAGAAGCATAAATACAAACGGATTTGCACCTGGTTAAGGTGTGAACAGAAGGAATTATTTGGTAATATTCAAATGGCCATGACTTTCTACTCAAAACTTAGAATTGAGCAAGAAAGCGGTCATTGGAAAGGTATTGGATAGATGCGTTCATGTAATCACCAAGAATTGGAAAATGGGTAGTAGAATTCACAGGAATTTGGAAGAATATTTTTGGTAACCATGAAGGGAAAAAATTGTGCACATGTTACCAGAATTGTATATTGTGGTTGTATGCTTGCTTTAACCAAAATCTTTTGAATTGTTATCTTTTATAATAAACCTATTGCAAGCAGAGATTAAGGTTGATGATAAAGCTTATCAAATTGTCTTTATCAAATTGGCCTCTTCAGGTATGAGTAACAGGGTAGGGTCAGTTCATCAAAATGTGGAATGATTGCTTGAGGAAGCTATCAGCTGAAGATGTCTATACTCTGTGAGTAATATATAATATTTTCAATGGAACTGTGATTTGGAAAAGGCTTAAAGATAACAAATATGCATCCTATTTGGGAACGGTGAGTAAGAAATATATCGTCCATGTTTCATGTTTCATGATAAAGCAAGAGTAATGGATATGCATGAAGTTGAGACCATGGAAGTGTGGAGAGATGGTTTTCATAACATGTGAGAGGGTTGAAATTTGGTTAAAGATAAGAAGAGGTACTCAAGACAAGAGCGTTATGACAAGAATATTTCATAAGATGATCAAAGGTCAAGATTGAATAATGTTAAGGTATAAATCTGGGTGTAGCCATAAATTCTTGGGAAGCCACTATATGAAATCGACTCATGTTAATCAGAGTGCTCAGTGGAATCTGGACATAAGAATAGATCATGTAGTGAATGAAATAGTGAAATTCCATTAACTCCCAAAGAAGGCAGTGTATAGATAAGGCAAGACACTAAGGGTAGAACATTTCAAAAAGGATTGATATGTCAGGATGTTAGTATTTTAATAAGGGAAGGCAGAGTATATGCTTGGAGATAAGGATAACATCTCCAAGGAATAGTCACATAGTTTGGGGGTAGTACTTACATCATGGTTATCATAGCACAGTGGAAGCATGGTATGAAGATCCCCACTTCAAGGGTAAATAAATGAAGGTGTATATAAGTAAAGAGTGTCGTCATATACATAAATCAATATACTGTGTGCAGATTGGATATAGAATGGTGCAATCAAACTCCTAGTGGAGGAATTGCTCAAAGCTAAGTGCATTAGAGACTGAAAGAAGTTCAAGAGTAATTTAAGATAATGGAAAGGTACCATTAGATGGATACCAAGTTATACAGAGTCACCTGCAACATTCGAGGAGATGTGAAAATAATGAAAATGAATGTTGAGTGCATTCCAAAGAGATGAGTGCATTGATAGGGTACATTGGGATGTCAATCCAAAAGGATTCAAACATGGAGACGATTTCTCTGAAAAGAAACCAATAAGGAACCATGAAGAAGAAAAATGATTATATTCTTGGTATCGAATGAAAAAAAAAAAAAAAAATATGAGGAGAAAGCATCTCAATTGGAAAAAGAAACATTTGGGTAGCATTGCAACATGTTGGAGTATTGACTATGTAGGTCATGTTTAAGGTTGGGTGGCTAAGAAAAGAGAAGAGAATGGTGTAAGGAACTACAAGGGTTGATATGTTAAATCAAGGAAAGGTTGAATTGGTTTGGTCCAGAAGAGTATATAGAAGTTGAAGATATAAAGCCAATATGAGAGCATGGTTGGAAATATAATTTGGTCATGCATGAGTTGGTCAGATGGATCCAGGAAAAAATAAAGGCTAAAGTTCATATCAGCATATTATATGGCTGAAAATATAAAATTGATCAAGAGTATTTTAGATGGAGAAGTGCTCAGTAAGAGAACAAAGGGATACATGAATCCATGAAGAATTGAGGTCTTTTAGGAACAACAAAGAAAAGAGATACAGGAAGAAAGAGGTTGATACACTTACTGTAGCAGCACTTATGTTATGTCATGTTGGACAGCCATACACAGTACAGGATAATGGAATGCATGTGCATTCATGAGCATGCTAGTGATGCAGTATTAGTGTATATAGATATGTTGTAATAAATGTAGATTTGTTTATATATATATATATATATATATATATATATACACTTATGTTATGTCATGGTGGACAGCCATACACAGTACACAGTACAGAATAATGGAATGCATGTGCATTCATGAGCATGCTAGTGATGCAGTATTAGTGTATATAGATATGTTGTAATAAATGTAGATTTGTTTATATATATATATAACATGATGATGACTAGGAGTAGTCTATTGTTATGTATATGATTATGAATTTGTTAATGAGGGATGTTGTGCTAGGAAAGAGATAATTATTGCATGGCTACAAGTGTTGCTAATAATGTTGTTGCATATAGAAGGAAGCAATAGAAAGTTAAAGTGTGGATTATAAGGCTTATAAAATAGGCATGAGAGATTCTATTGCTATCAACTAGCCAGGTAGCATTAAATTTATTTAATGGCAACTATGCAGGTATGAGTTTTATGTAATTTTATTGCATAATTTCTAAAGGAAATTTTGGTAAGAATTTCCTTAGCCGGAGTTCATTTTATCACGTTATTGTATTATTTGAATGCATTAATGGGAATAAGATACCACTAGGTGTGGTAAAGGTTGGAGCACTGTAATAATTATAAAATATTCTTAGCTTTTGAGTGCATACAATGACATACTGGCATGTCATGTTAATTGGTTATGAGCTAATAAACA
>JASDQU010372269.1:20022-40098 GCA_032191745.1 Picea mariana | reverse complement strand
AAAGTATGAGGCTAGGTTCATGGAGCTACTTAGGTATGTTCCACATTTGAACACGGAGAAGTTAAAGGTCAACAAGTTTGTGTTCAGCCTTAACTTCAACATCCATGTGAAGGTGAGGATCCTAATGCCTCATACATTGCACGATGCAGTTCAAAAGGCCCTCATAGCTAAGGAATAACTAAACAGTGGGGGTCAGGGCGGGACTCCTTCTAGAATAATTGGACAAACGACATCAGTAGCATAGTAGCATCAGACACCAGCCAGATAGACTTATAGGCATCGATATACACCCAAAGGACCTATGTTCTTGACACCGCGATGACAGACACCTCAGTAGAGGGATCTTTACAGAGGACCACAACAACAACAGTGTCGTCCGCAGCAGTAACAACATTTTAGGCATGTTTAGCAGAAAAGACCATGATTTTAGACTGCTAGACCAACAACTTCTACTTCGGGGACCAGGAGCATTGAACCAAATACTGGATGATGGACATGTGGGGAGCCACATTACCAGTGATATTTTTCGATTGAGAAGGCCAAGGCGGTCAGATCATCAGGACCTACTACAGTTAGAGATTTGGGAAAGGCCCACAAGATACATGCAGCGATGAATAAATGCCAGGCTGAGCACTAGTACACTATGCTCAAGACGTCAGGTATGATCGTCGATCAAAATTTTAGTATTTTGATAGATCCAGGTGCTACAGAGAGATTTATTTCTAGTGCAGTGCTAAAGAGAATTAAGGTAAAGGCAGTCGAGCAGAACAAGTTCAGATACGTAGAAATGGCATCTGGTGCCAAATAGAAAGTTGGAGGAAAGATTATGGACTGTAGCATTAACTTGGGAGATTTTGTAACGAAGGTCAACCTATACATCACATTCTTAGGATCTTATGACATAGTGATAGGTATGGACTGGTTGGAGTCGCATGATGCGATACTTGACTATAAGACAAAACGGTTAATTTTGATGGATGATTTGGGGAAGAGTAGAGTGATTGTAGGAATAAACCAGGGGTGTCTCTGAGTTTATTTCTTCCCTACAATTGTAGAAGAGTATGTGCAAAGAATGCAAGCTATATGCAATCTTAGTGCTAAATGAAAAGGGAGAGGCGGGAGGATTAGAAAACCTTCATGTAGTACAAGAGTTTGTGGACGTATTTCCAGAAGAGTTGTCAAGTTTACCGCCCTAAAGAGAGTTGGAGTTTACAATAGACTTGAAACATGGAACTGAACCGATAGTGAGAATGTCTTACCGGATGTCGACACCAGAATTGCAGGAGTTAAAAATACAATTGAAGGAGTTGTTGGATTTTGGACTTATAAGTCCAAGTGTATCGCCATGGGGTGTGCTAGTCATTTTCATGAGAAAGAAGGATGGATTGTGGATACTTTGTATTGACTATCGTCAATTGAACAAAGCGATGATCAAGAACCAGTATCCATTGCCAAGAATAGATTATTTATTTGATCAGATGAAGGGAGAAACGGTGTTTTCGAAGATTGACTTGAGATCAAGATATCACCAGTTACAAATCAAGGAGGAAGATATCTCTAAGACCACATTTAAGACAAGATTTGGACACTGTGAGTTCACAATTTTATCGTTTGGATTAACGCATGCCCCGGGGGTATTCATGAGTTTGATGAATGGGGTGTTCCATGAATACTTGGACAAGTTTTTTCAAGTATTTATTGATGACATACTGATTTATTCTCAGATGAAAGAAGAGCATGACGAACATTTTAGATTGGTATTACAATGTCTAAGAGAAAATAAATTATACGGGAAGCTATCAAAATGTTATTTTTACCAATCAAAGATTCATTACTTGGGACATATCATATCTGGTGAAGGTATCGTTGTGGATCCAACAAAAGTAGAGGCCATTATAGAATGGCCAACACCGACAAACATGCAAGAAGTACGTAGCTTTATGGTTTTGTTAGGATATTATCGACAGTTCATCAAAGGTTTTTCGAAGATAGAAAATCCAATCATGGAATTGCAGAAGAAAAACAAGAAGTTTGTATGGACTGAGAAATGCACGAAAGAATTTCAAAAGCTCAAAGAGTTGTTGAAGACAACACCAATACTAAAGATACCTGACGTGGAAAAATAATTCTCGGTATGCACAGACGCATCCAAGGAAAGTTTAGGCAGAGTTTTGATGCAAGACGATTGAGTGATCGCTTACATTTCAAGGAAATTGAGAAAGCATGAGGATAACTACGCAACACACGACTTGGAGTTATTATCAATTGTATATTCCTTAAGAGTATGCAGACATTATCTGATTAGATGAAAATTTGAATTAAAGATAGATCACTGTGGATTGCAACATATATTTACTCAGAGTGACTTAAATGTGCGGCAAAGGCGTTGGTCAGAATTACTTAGCGAATACAACTTTGAGATTACTTACATTAAAGGAACAGTGAAAAGGGTGGATAATGTGGTGATTCGGAGACCACACATATTCTAGTTAATACCTATTAAGATAAATCTTCGAGAAAATATTCTAACTTTAGACTGGTACAAAGAAGTTAAGGATAATATTGGACAAAATACCATGATGGTACCGAAGTACGAAGGGTATTCATTGGACAACAACGGATTGTTGAGATTTAACGACAAAATTTATGTACCACCTAATGATGAAATAAGAAGTTTAATCTTAAACGAATCTCATCATGCAGTATACATGGCTCATCTCGGAGTCACGAAGATGAAGGCAGACCTTAAGCCTTTATTCTTCTGGAAGGGAATGAAAGCAAACATAGTTAGTTACGTGGTGAGATGTCTAGAATGTCAGCAAGTAAAGGATAAACATAGACATCTAGTAGGATTATTACAACCACACGTTATTCCTGAATCGAAATGGGAGGTCATTTCGATGGATTTCATTGTTAGATTGCCATTGACGGCAAGGAGAGATAATTCGATTTTTTTGGTAGTTGACACTCTAATGAAGAGTGCACACTTTATTCCAGTGTGTACGATGTATGAGGCAGCAGAAATAGCTAGAGTATTTGTCAGTGAGATTGTGAAGTTACATGGTGTACCAAGAAGGATCATATATGATCGAGGATAGATGTTTACAGGACGGTTTTGGACTAGTTTCCAAGAGGCCTTGGGAACGCAACTAAACTTTAGTACAACGTATCATCCTGAGAAAAATGGACAAACAGAGAGAACGAACCAAACTTTAGAGGATATGTTGTGCATGTATGTAATGGACCAGAAGAAACGTTAGGAAGACTTCTTTCCATTGGTAGAGTTTGTTTACAACAACAGTTACCAGAGTAGGATTAAGATGATGTCGTTTGATTTCCTTTATGGGTGACTGTGTCAGACATCGTTGAGTTGGGATCGACTTGAGGATAGGGTCCTGGTAGGACCGGAAATAATCCAAGAAATCGAAGAGCATGTGTAATCAATAAGATAGAGGATTAAAGAAGTGTTGGATTGGCAGAAGACTTATGTTGATGTGCATCGCATTGATCGCAGTTATGAAGTTGGCGACATATTTTTCTTGCGGGTAAAACCGCATAAGATTTTGATCAAGTTTGGAAAGGGTGCTAAACTCTCTCCTAGGTTTGTGGGACCTTTCGAGGTTGTGGAAAAGAAAGGATTTGTGGCTTATCGACTAGCCTTGCCGGATTCTTTGAGGCATATGCACGATGTATTTCATGTATCTGTTTTACAACATTATATTAGTGATCGGTCACATGTTATTGACATGAGTTGTTTGCAGGTGTCAGAAAAGGGTGCTCTCATGTTGTAGCCAATCTGCATTTTGGACCATCGCACTCGACAGCTACAATGTCGAATAGTCGATCAGGTCAAGGTCTAGTGGGGCAACTATAGTCCACACTCGACTACCTAGAAGGACACATATGAGATGTGTCATTAGTTTCCATACTTGTTTGATAGATTAAATAAGTAGATCTATGTCAGATGCATTTGTTTACTTGCATTTATATATTGTACAAACTTTGGGACGAAGTTTAAAACAAGAGGGGGTGTATGTAACATCCTACCCTACTGACCACACTTTTATTGATATATTCTTTTAGGACACTTGCGTGCAAGTGATCCGGTTATGGTATATTATTATTTCGTTCGATTATGGGTTATATATGATGATGATGATGTGTTGTGACTTATAACTATTTTGATATATATGTATTGGCAGATGTTATTGACAAGTTTTTCTCGAGTGTGCAGGACACATGACAAGTTATGGATGTTGATGGCATCAAAGGAATTCCTTGGACTCCAGATTGAGTTAGGGAGTGGATTGTATTTGTTTGAGTATTTCACTTTATGCACATGTGACATATGATTGATTACAGTATGATTTATATATATGGATTATTGACATTGTTTTTGTCAGTGGATGTAGGCTTGATGATGTTTGCTAATACAACTCACATAAAGAGTCAAAGGGTCATGAACATAAACCAAACATTGAGGGAGAGGTGTGGCAACATCCCTGTCACGGCCTACTAGTGTTGAAGGAAAATCTCCCTGCGGACAGGTAGATCACCTCAAAGAGCTAGACTCTTAACTCTAAAACAGAAAGTGTTTGTCATGGTCACTGACTTCCTTTTAGATCTAGGTGGACTAGTGTGTGAGGAGGAAGGAGAAAAGAAGTACCTTTTACCGGTTTTTGTCCCTGCACGCTCCAAGTTGAGCTCCAATCTTTCGCTCCTCGATAAGCCCTATAGACAAACAAAGTAAGACCACTTCCTACTCTATCAAGATTAGTCCAAAATAGGTCTATCTACTAAAGAGACAAATTCATGTGAGATTGAACATGAGTTAGAAAGAAACAGGCCAAGCAAATTATATTATTGAAGACAAAACATTGCTTACAGCCATAGATGGATTGCAGCAATTTCGTAGTCCTCCTTGTCTACCCCTTGCTCAAAAGATCCACGATTCGAATGATGATAGCTTCACCAATTTCTCCCTATGAGATCATAGGTCTCTTGCCTCCAAAATATCTTTGTTCCAGCACCACTTATAAGATCATAAGTTTGGTGTGATTCTCCCTTTTTCCCTCTTCTTTCACCATTAGAAAGCTTGCTTATATAGCCTTGGAGAGGCTTTAACCACTTGAGATATCCTTGGGGAAGTTGAGGATTTGCCTCCTTCAGTTGAGGATCTGCCCTAAGATCATGGCTGGACTAGGGATTCGAGCTCAATTTCCTTCTAAGAATGAAAATATCCTTCCCCCATTCATCTCAACAACTCAACTGTTGCCTAAAATAGGTAGCGCTCCCTTAAAAGGGACAAAGGAGCTTTATAACGCTCCCAGACAGTGTAAGGGGGAGCGCCAGCGCTCCTAAAGACACCATCTCTCCCTCAAAAGGGCCAAAGGAGCTTTATAACGCTCCCAGACAGTGTAAGGGGGAGCGCCAACACTCCCATAAGAGGTATAGGGGAGAGCTCTCCTCCAAAACTTAGTTTTTGAGGTGCTTTCAGATGGAAAAAGGTTCATGAGCCCAGTTAACCTTTCCTCCTCTTCCAAATCAAGTGTTTGACATGTGCTAAGTGTCCTCTTGATATCGTTTACAGGCACGACATGGGCATCATGGCAGTATGCTTTCTTTAACACTTGCGACACTTGTGAGCAAAAAGCGACACTTGCGAAGCTTGTAATGACGACACTTGCGACACTATCAAAGTGAGTATTTTTTATGTGTAACAACTAGCACTCTCGCCATGGCCTGAACTGTAGGTTAACAATTACCAAGTTTGAGAGGTCAACGATGTCATGAGGGCATATTGAGACAGTCGCTCACGGAGATTTCTAAGGGGCGCACAATAAGGCAGATTCTCTATTCCTTATAAGCCCATAATCTCCAACAAGTTCGACCGAATGGAGTGTTGACTCCAAGGGTAGGATAAAATTCCAAAACCATTCAAAGGCAAGTGGCACCCTTGGAGAACGAAGGTGTGTCTTGAAGGGCACGTCATTTAATTAAAAACTTGAATCAATAAATCTAGGTGGCCTAAAAAACATTGAAATGATTAGACCTTGTTAGAATAAAATAATTAATTAAACAGGAAATGTTTTATTATAAATCCTAACAAAATTCTAAGCCTAAGTCTAAGACTAAGTCTAAATCAAAATTTAAATCAAGGACTAAATGAATTATGACATATGTTAAAAGATTTGAGAATAATCAAACTCTAGGAAAAAGGGGAATAAAATTTAAAAGGTTGGATAAAATGCACATGTGTGCATGAAATTAATAAAATGGATTTAAAAATAGAAGAAATAATAATATGAGAGAATCGGTGTACACATAGAATAGTATATTGAGTCAAGCTACCACTAGCCTAACTAGAAGAAGACACTTAATCCAACTCTAACTAAGATCTAGTTAGGAGACACTCATTAAATGAGAATTTGGGAAACAAAGGGAAAACTAAGAGAGAAAATAGGAACACATTGGGGAATGTGAGGGAAATTGTTTTTTAAAGTAAAATAAAAATAAGAATTACTTGTGCAACTTGGGGAGAGTGTGACAAGTGTGTGGGTGAATAATCCAAATTAAATTAATTAAAAATATAATTAATTGTGCATGAGGACATGTGTCAGTAAAGAAATTTCTATAAAACAAATGGTGTAGAAGGGAAATGGATCTCTCTTTTACTTAGTACTGTTATGCTGCCAAAATTATTGTAGACTGTATTTTACTTGTGAGAGTTGGGATACCAAGCTTGAAGAAAGAGTGGAAGCTCTTCCTTGTGAGGCAAGCCTTGGAGCTATTGTTGTTGGTTTCTTGTGTGTGGCCCCTTTGTGGCTCGGGGGGCTAAGGGGGAAGAACAATACCCGTAGCATTCACTGCGAGGTATCGGTGAAGTTTCAGTGATTAGCAAGCGGGAGAATAGAAGGAGCATAAGTCTTCAAGGACATCGTCAATTCTCTGTCTTCTTTGGTTCCGATATTTTTAATTATGAATTGTATTCATAATGTAATTAAATTGTATTAGAATTTTGAAAGACCATGGAGGATAGATTGTATATTTGAAAATAAATTGCAAATTAGCCATGAGTCTTGAGTAATCTAAATCAAATTTTGCATCTCTATCATTTTAATTTTTAAGAACTCGGAATTTAGAATGTTATTTTTTCCGTTGCCAATTTTAAATTTCCATCCTGAATTCCGAGAGTTCCATGTTTGTTGTGTAACTTGTTCAATCCTAGAAAAAATAAATTTTAATGGTTGTTTTTTGAAATCTTTTGCTAATCAGTTTTGAATGTGTCATAATCGTTGTCATTAGCTTGCATTATGGACTCGATTTTAGATTCCCTGTCCAATTATCGGCAAACCATAAATTGATGGTGTTGGTCGTTGAGAATTTAAATTGTAACTTTGTAATTAGAATGGTAGGATCGCTGCTATTATCGCATTTATGAGTTGATTAATTATGGCCGATGTAAAACAATTTACAGTTTGAATTTTGAATTTTGAATTTTTAGAATTCCTTGAAATTTGTTGACTTTATATTGACATTTATGTTCACTGCGAACGAGCTACCATCCGAATGATAGGAACTCTATTGTCATTGAATTTCATTGCAATTGATTTGAAATTTGTTGATCGTCAAATTTTGGGTTGTATGATTGGGATCTAACACTTATTGTGTCACTACAATAATTACACTGAAAGGCATACACCTATTGACCATGGGCACATTTAATAGGTTTTTAGTGCTTAATCAGTTTTGTATGGACAGGATTAAATATTGATGGAATATTCTTAGTAGTCCCAATAAATCAATGGTTGTGATTTCAACCACTAACTTCCTCACTATTATAAAGACATCAGTTTACATGTTTATTTTTTTACTTTTACTTAATCATATTTAAAATTTACTGTGGTGGCTAGCTGATTTCCACGTATGAGTGATTAGGGTTTCATTTTCTATGCCAACCTAAACCTTTGGCCTTCACCAGCTAGGTTCTAGACACACTGCCTCCTTCCAGCCAACTCCTTCCGACTCCTTTCGTCCACCTCTGGGTCGTTTCTCTTTCCCAACGGTTCAGATTTTGCAAGCTGTCCTTTCGGCATTCACCAGCCACGAATTTGTGGTTGTGCTAGTTATTTAATCCTGATTTTTTAAAATTCATTATGGTTGCTACGTATCTACCTTACCGATCGGGAAAATATTTAAAATTTCATTGCAGTTGTCAATTATTGAAATCAGAGTTTTAGACATTACATTGGTTATTCAAAAATCAATCTATCCAATCGAAATTTAGAAGTTGTTGGGGTCGTTGCATTAGTTCCAAGCCCTGGTAATTTAATTATTGGTTCATTGTCGAGTTTTTTATTTTTATTTCGAATTTTGTTGGGTTGTTTTAAGACAGTGGGCAATCCAATTTGGAACTTCTTACTATCTTGTAAAATCTATTGCAACTTCAAAAGAATGAACTTGTGCGATAGTAAACAATCTATTGAGAATTTGAAATCAGATAATCGTTGGTCTTCTAGGACATTTTGCTAAGAAATTAAAATACGAGTAGCTTGTGTAAACTCTTTTTGTTAATTCGTTAACTAGAAATTCGTAGGATTTCCTTTTAAAATTATATATATACTTGACCGTTCCACAAACATATTTTCCCACTTGGATCACTGATAAAATAATTAGCCAACCATGAGTTAATATTTTGTTGCCACTAAATCTATTTCAATCTCGATATTGAATTTGATAATCATTGTGATCTCTTTGACAGGGTGGGAGTCGGAATCGATGGTCAGTGTAAATCTAAATGTAAATTGGGTAGGTTGGGTGGTTAGACATCCTTTTTATCTTTATGTGATATGATTGAGTTATTATTAACAGTGATGATGTGTCTAATTCTTACTGTATAATGATGTGGATGAGATTTTAATGTGTGTACATTGATGTATAGTATTGTCGCTTAGCCCTTGTTCAATATGATGATGTTTAAAAAAAAACAAATTACCACTACTACACTCACGTATTTGATGTCATAATGGAGGGGATGTTACAAATTATACATATAAGCTGGTGAGTTGATGGTACAAGGTATTTAGTTCAGTTCTCCGCGGATTGAGTCAGTGCGCGGGAATCTCATTCCAATAGAGTGTGCACATTTTATAATGTATTGCACACATGTGTAAGTGTGTGAGCATTGCAAACTAAAGGAAGGGTGTGCACCATCTTGAGTTTTGCGTACAATGGAGTGTGTGTGGTTTTGGGGCTAGAGTGCCTTTGTGTATATATATTTTGAGGCCAAAATACTTGTGTGGTTATTAGGCTAGAGAGCTAGATGTTAAATGGCCAGTGAGCCATCATTGTAATATGTAATCACATGAAAATATTAATGAAAAGACGTCATTGTTGCAGACCAACCATGTAAAAGAGTATGGGGGGATAAACTCCACTAGGTAGGGAAAAGGGGCTAAGAAGGAGGGGTTTAAGCCTAAAGGAATATTATGTTAGTATTCCTTAAAGTATAAAGTATGGATATGAATATATCCTAAGTTTCTAAAGTGGGGGACAAGGGATTTCCTTGAGTGCCATGTGTCATAAAAGGCACATGCATATATAAGAGAGAGACTCAGTGTATTTGGGGGGGATTTGATCATTCATTCATGATTCTGACCATCCACTCATCCATGCTACCATCTGTACTTGTACCTAGTTTTGTTGCAGGTTGAAGAGGTAGGTTTCCATGCCCGTGGTTGAAGAAGTGGGTTGCCAGGCCTGTGAGTAGTTTATTTGGGTGATAAACTACTTGAAATTGTTCCCTGATGCGTTGGGAAATAGCTACAGGGCTCTGAGACTTCATGTCTGGTCTGTTGTTGAAGCCCCGGAAGGGAAGTGGCGAAGCCAAGGGATTGTTGAGCAGAGAAGGGGAACACTTCCTTGGGTGGGACAAGCATGTGGAGAATGAGAGACTGTAGGCTAGTTGCAGTAGTTGGGAACCTTAGACTGAGCAATTCTGCAGATGATCAGACCTTAGAATAGATTAGGATTTCCTATGCCCTGGTAGAGTTTTTCCCCAGCTTAGGGCTGACCCACTGCTAAGATTATGAGTAGTGTGGTCTAAGGATGGAAGGAACGTGGAAGGTATGCATGCATTTGGTTTTCTTTTAATCAAAGATAAGTGTCAATTGTGTGTTAATTCATGTGTTGCATTAATATTTATGCATTTTTTTCATGGGTTTTTCCCATGTATGTTGCATGCGTATTTTTTTTATTATTTTGTATGAATTTGTGCATTTGCAGAGTAAATTTTATGATTTAAATTGTATCATAGTTTGAATTTTTAAGTGGCATATCCCAACAGGTGGTTGGGGATGCTACAATGTGGTATCAGATAAGTTTTTTTGAGTTGTTGGTAATGGGAACTTTACAAAGTGGTATCAGAGCTCCAGTATTCAATGTTGGGCCTAGATGGGAAGATCAACATAAAACAAAGCTGAAATTGCAGAAATTTAGTTGTGGAGGATGTCTACAACTTGTATGCTAAAAGTATTCTTGTGAAATTGGGAAAATTTCACAGGGAAATTGAAAGATTTGAACCCAAGAGTGAGAAATAATCATTTTCGGTCTTTAAATTGGGAAATTTGGATCTGTATATAGTCAAATTTCAAGTTACAATGCGTCCATGACTGAAATCGGGAGTAGCTAGGTGAAATTGTACAAAAGCCCCAATTTTTGTTCTAAATTCATGAGGAATTTAAGGAATTTGGCCAGAGAATTTGAATCTTAATCTGAGTATTTTCATAACAATAATTGGTCGAAGTGTATATTGTGGTGCACCTTGGTGTAATTGGGTGACAATGAGAAAAAATCCCAATTTCTTCGGAGGAATTATGGAGAAATTCGACAGGAAATTAGGTGTTGAATTTTGTGTGCCAATGTTAATTTGGTATACACAAGGTTGAAATTGAGCGTATGGAGTTTAATTGTAGAGATGTAATGGTGTCCCAGAAGAAATTTCAAATTTTGGTGAAATTGGGCAAAAGCCCCAATTTCTACAACAAAATGATGGAGAAATTCGATGGGAAAATGGTCAAAAATTCCTATGAAAAGATCAAATTGGGTTTACATAATAAAAAATGGTCATGTGAAGTTTAACTATAGATCTTCACGTTCAACACCCAACTTGTATGGGTCGGAGATGAATATGAAGTTCGCGAGTCAGAATTATAGAAAAATCAGCTAAGCACGGAAAAATAATGGTGTGTTGTTGTGCACACTAAAATTTGGCGTTGCGCGGTGCAGAGCTAGTGATGCATGAAAAAATAATGATGTGTGGGGTTGTGCACTAAAAGTTGGCATTGTGCAGTGCAGAATTGGTGGCACGCTCATAATATTGGTGTGTGGGTGAGTGCACTAGAATTTGGCATCGCACTGTGCATAGCTTGTGGTACACGCATAATATTGGTGTGCAAGGCGTGCGCCTTGAACGCTAGCAAAGCACAATGCAAATTTGTTGGTGTGCACACAATGTTAGTGCACAGTGCATGTGTTTTAAATATTCACACCGCACGAAAGTAGAGTTGGTGGTGCGCAGGGAGTATTCGTGCGCGATGTGAGCGCATTGAACATTAGTGTTGTGTGGTGTAGAACTTCCAATGTGCGTAGAATATTGGTGAGGGACACAAACTTTGTGTGCACTAGATATTGGCATGCAACACAAAAGCTATGTGCACTAGATATTGGCACGCGACACAAAAGTTGTGCACACTGGATATGGGTGCATGATGAATGCACTACATTTTGGGTGTTGCGTGTGTAGAACTTGTTAATGCTAAGTATGGGTATATAATTTAGAACTGGTGCGTGCGAATTCGATTTGGCGGACAACAACAGTGGAAAACCAATGATTTTCCACGATTTTTTTTGTATTTTTGAAGGTGTTGATTTTGCAGGGCATTTTTTAGGCCCTAAACAATGTTTTTCGCTACTCGAAAACAATGCGCCTATTATTTAACTTTTGCAACTCAAATGAAATATCTTGGTGATAGATTTCTAATGGTGTATCCCATTCGTTAAACGTAGTTAGGATGAGTGATTTAAAGCCCGAACAATGAAGAGTAAATTTTAATCCCCGGTAACTTATGAAGGCCATAACTTCTTACTCCGGAATCAGATTGAGGCACATGAGCAATTTGTGGAAAGATATTGAACCATAGAACACAGTCATTTAACTAAATTAAAATTTTGGGCATGTTAAAAATGTTTAAGAGAGCATAGAAGGCACTTGTAGCATTCATGGCCAAAAAAAAAACAAATACTAATTGGCCTGAAACTTCAGCAGGCTATATCTAGCAAACCAGAACCCAGAAAGAGGTGAGACTTAGAAAAATTGTCCAAATTATGATAATGAAGGAACCATGTTGGGATCCTGTCAAAGCTCTAGAATCGGTGCACGATGTGAGCGCATTGAACATTGGTGTTGTGTGGTGCGGAACTTCCAATGTGTGCAGAATATTGGTGAGGGACACAAAAGGTGTGCGCACTAGATATTGGCATGCAACACAAAAGATGTGTGCACTAGATATTGGCATGCAACACAAAAGTTGTGCACACTGGATATGGGTGCACGATGAATGCACTACATTTTAGGTGTTGCGTGTGTAGAACTTATTCATGCTAAGTATGGGTGTATAATTTAGAACTGGTGCATGTGAATTCGATTTGGCGGACTACAACAGCTGAAAACCAGTGATTTTCCGCGATTTTTTTTGTATTTTTGAAGGTGTTGATTTTGCAGGGCATTTTTTAGGCCCTAAACAGTGTTTTTCGCTACTCGAAAACAATGCGCCTATTATTTAACTTTTGTAACTCAAATGAAATATCTTGGCGATAGATTTCTAATGGTGTATCCCATTCGTTAAACGTAGTTAGGATGAGGGATTTAAAGCCTGAACAATGGAGAGTAAATTTTAAGCCCCGGTAACTTCTGAAGGCCATAACTTCCTACTCCGGAATCAGATTGAGGCACATGAGCAATTTGTGGAAAGATATTGAACCATAGAACACATTCATTTAACTAAATTAAAATTTTGGGCACATTAAAAATGTTTAAGAGGGCATATAAGGCACTTGTAGCATTCATGGAAAAAAAAAAAACAAATACTAATTGGCCTAAAACTTCAGCAGGCTATATCTAGCAAACCAAAACCCAGAAAGAGGTGAGACTTAGAAAAATTGTCCAAATTATGATGATGAAGGAACCCAGTTGGGATCATGTCAAAGCTCCAAAATCGGTGCGCGATGTGAGCGCATTAAACATTGGTGTTGTGTGGTGCAGAACTTCCAATGTGCAGAGAATATTGGTGAGGGACACAAAATTTGTGCGCACTAGATATTGGCATGCAACACAAAAGCTGTGTGCACTAGATATTGGCACATGACACCAAATTTGTGCACACTGGATATGGGTGCACGATGAATGCACTACATTTTTGGTGTTGTGCGTGTAGAACTTATGCATGCTAAGTATGGGTGTATAATTTAGAACTAGTGCGTGCGAATTCGATTTGGCGGACTACAACAGTGGAAAACCAGTGATTTTCCGTGAATTTTTTTGTATTTTTGAAGATGTTGATTTTGCAGGGCATTTTTTAGGCCCTAAACAGTGTTTTTCGCTACTCGAAAACAATGTGCCTATTATTTAACTTTTGTAACTCAAATGAAATATCTTGGCGATAGATTTATAATGGTGTATCCCATTCGTTAAACGTAGTTAGGATGAGTGATTTAAAGCCCAAACAATGGAGAGTAAATTTTAAGCCCCAGTTACTTCTGAAGGCCATAACTTCCTACTCCGGAATTAGATTGAGGCACATGAGCAATTTGTGGAAAGATATTTTTTTTTTTTACAAAAACGGTTATGGATTGTATTAATAGGGTGGACTAGCCACAGAATCGGTTACAAATTAGGCTCAAGTTTCTTCGGGCCTATCTTTCTGCACTATTCTACCTCTATAGCTAAAGGCTTGTGATCTGCACTAGATTATGTACGCCTTCAGTATCTATTACTGTGTTTCAGCAACTATTACTGTGTTTCAGCATCTATTACTGTGTTTCCGCATCTATCCAATACTGTGTTTCAGCATCTATTTCAGTACTGTGATTCAAAAACTGTTACATCACTGTTACAACCCTGAGATTCAGCATCTGTTACAGCACTGTTGCAGCACTGTGTTTCAGCAACTGAACAGCACCGTGTTTCAGCATCTGAACAACACCGTGTTTTAGCATCTGAACAACCCTGTGTTTCAGCAACTGTGACAGCACTGTTACAGCACTGTGATTCAGCAACTGTAACAGTAATGTGTTTCAGCATCTGTTACAGCCCTGAATTTCAGCATCTGTTTCAGCACTCTGTTTCAAAATCTGTTGCACACTGTTACAGCACTGTGTTTCAGCAACTGTAACAGCACTGTGTTTCAGCAACTGTAACAGTACTGTGTTTCAGCATCTGTTACTGCGTTGTTTTAGCCTATGATCCAGCACTGTTTCAGCACTTCCTCTCTCAACTTCCTCAGACCTTCGCACCTGCACTTTGGATTCCTTCCTGGCAATTTTCAGAGATCTGCAATTTCTGACTGGAGAGCCCCTGATGGGATCTTCTCCCCGGACTCTAAGGGATTGGTTCATGATTTTCTATTCCATTTACGTTGATTATTCCCTTGCCCAGGGAGGTTCCTCTATTCGCTTCATGGTCTGCCAACTGATTAAGATTCCTGAGGACGTGGTAGAACTTCACCTCTTCGAATTCTTTCATCTGATCTGTAACCTTCCTATAATAGTGTTCCAGCCTCATGTTTTTGGGAGCCCTCCTCTAATTGAGAGCTTGAATAAAGATTCTAGAATCGCTTATGACAACCAATTTTGCTATTGATAACCTTCTTACCTGATCCAACCCCTGCCAGATTGCTAAGATTTCAGTTGTATTATTGGTGTTCTGACCCAGCCCCCAGGCAAAGCTGAGCACAATTTTCCCTGAGATGTCGAGCAACACTCCTCCGCTTCCCGCGGGGCCCGGATTCCCTTTCGAGGCCCCATCCACATGCAGGATATGTTTCTCCAAAGAAGATCTCCACTTTATGAACTCTTGTTCCTCCATCCTAATTTCCCAATGGGAGTAGTGTTTGGGAATTTTCTTGGTTCTGTTCAGGAGGGAGGGCTCAAGCTCGTGGAACCAAGCATACTCATCTTTGTTAGGAGTTACTTCATTGGTGACATTTGTTTTTGAGGCTACCAGGTCACCCAGCATCGCTTTAACTTTGAGAGTCGTTTGGGTCGGCGTCCCTGCAATATCCCTGAAGATTCTGCTGTTGCGTTCCAGCCACAGTTTCCAGCAGACTACTTTCGGCACCCACATCCAACAGTGTTTTAGAAGGCTCAAATTGGAAATGGAGAATGGAGCCAAATCGACCCAGGAGGTAAACAAGGAAGTAACGGAAGCAGGCAGGGGCACATTCAACTGGCCAAGAATGAGATTCCAAAGTTCTAGAGCAAAGGGGAAGAGGAGAAAGAGGTGGACAGAAGTTTCAGCCAGACAAGCACAGAGAGGGCATCTAGAGGGCCCTTCCCAGCCTCTTTTGGAGAGATTTTCCCAAGTAAGGATACTGTCATGCAGAAGAGACCAGTAGAAGAGATCAATTTTGGGAAGGGAAGGAAGGAGACAAATATTTTCCCACACCGAAGGGTCAGGGGCAACCCAAGGAATTGCCTGCAGGGCTGCATAACCAGCTGCAGCTGAGTAACAGCCAAACGAAGAGCCCCAGCCTCTTTTGTCCTTTTTCCTAGCCGAGGAGGGGGAGCACCCTTGAAGAGCTTCCAGGAGAGTTCGAGCTTCAGTTTCTAAAGGTTGCGGATAGTCCCCCAAGTCCCACTTGAGCCACAAGCCGCCCTGGTCCCAAACTGAAAGGTCCCACAAAGTGAATTTGCTATTAGAATGGAGCCAGCTTTTAATGTTATCCAGCCTTTCCAGAGATCTTAAGGGGGTTTGTCCTAAGATAGAGTCTTCCCAAAACTTGATCTTTCTACCATTTCCTGGAATCCAAGAGATCCTTGAGGTAATCAAGTCAAGAGCATTAAGGCATAGAAAAAGGATAGGAGAACCTTTCCTAGTCAAGGGAGGGCGCTCTAGGCACCTTTCTTTGTGACCACAAAAGTATTTAGTCCTTAGGGATTTAGAGCTCCAAGTGGAGTTACCTCTTATCATTTTCCAAAGAATCTTACCTCCCATGGCCAGGTTTTGAGTGGCCACATCTCTGACTTGCAGCCCACCTTCCATCCTGGGGGCTTTAACCTTATCCCAACTGAATAGGTGCATTTTTTTCCCCTCATTCCTTCCCCCTTCCCAAAGGAATTTTCCCAAGATGTTGTCTATTTCTCTCACAATTCCTCTTGGGGCAAAGAGAATGGAGGCCTGATAGACAAGAAGGGAGGTGAGGACCGAGTTTATGAGGATTAATTTCCCAGCTTTGTTTAGCCAGGTTGTTCCCCAGGCCAAGATCCTAGTTTTCATCTTGTCCAACAGAGGCAGCCATAGGCTACTTCTGGGGGCTGCTTTGACTAGCGGGATTCCTAGATATTTTATGGACTCCCACGTTGAAGTTCCTTCCATTTCCAATACCTTGGCAATACCAATCATTTCTATAGGAGGGCAGTTCCAGCCATAAATTTTACTCTTCCTCAAGCTAATTTCGCTGCCTGAGATTTCAGTGTAGTCGTCCAATTCTTTCTTGAAGGCTCTTGTTGTGGGGAGGTTGGCTTGGCCCAGAAGGAGCGTGTCATCGGCAAATTGAGCATGGTTTATTCTCTCAACTCTTGGAGCAATTGAGAGGCCATTTAAGGTGCGTTGTTGCAGGCTCTTATTCAACTGAAAACTTAGCACAGAAGCTTGAATGGCATAGAGCAGGGGGGACAGAGGGCAGCCCTGTCTAAGTCCCCTTGAGGMTTGGAARAACTCYRCAGGTCTKCCRTTAACCAGGGGGGCGATCCATGGCCCCTCTATGCAGGCCTTTATCCAGCGAACCATATGGGGGTGAAATCCCATCTTGAACATCACAGCAAAAAGGAAATTCAGCCAGACTCTATCAAAGGCATTCGCCAGATCCAATTTTATTAGCATTCCTTTCTCCTTCCTTTGACAGCTTGAGTGGATGGCTTCTTGCACAAGGATGATATTGTCCTGGATTTGTCTCCCCTGAATGAAGCCCCCTTGGTTCTCTGGGATGATCTTGGGGAGGACTTTTTTGATTCTGTTTGCTATTACTTTGGTGATGATTTTGTACCCCGTATTGCAAAGCGAAATAGGACGAAATCTTGCAAAGCTTTGGGCACCTTTCTCTTTGGGGATTAAATCTAGAAAGGAGGAGTTGGTGCTCCCTCCAATTTTTCTACAGTTCTGAGATTTCCTCACCATTTTGAGTAGATCTTTTTTTATTATATCCCAGCAGGCTGTATAGAATCTGGGCGTGAATCCATCAGGCCCGGGGGCTTTATCCGGTTTCATTGCTTGGATAGCTTTGCTGATTTCCTCTATCGTGATAGGGGCTGTCAACAATCGGTTGTCATATTCATTTAACAGTTTGGGGACCACCGTAAGAGGATAGAGATCCGGGCTAGGAGGGGCCTCCAACTCTTCGGTAAACAGATTTTTATAGAAGGAGTGGGCTGCTAGTTTGATCTCCTCATATTTTTTGAAGGTTTGCCCCTGAAAATGGATCTCTCTGATTGAGTTGTGATTTTTCCGGGATTCTGCCTGCTTATGGAAGAAAGAAGTATTTTTATCTCTTGCTTGAAGCCAGAGACTTCTCGACTTTACTCGCCAGTACTCTTCCTCTTTTCTCAGGGATTTGTGAAGCTTCTTTTGCAGCTCCACCTCGTCGTTCAGCTTTGTTGGGGTGACAGGGGCAAACTCCATATGAAGCTGATGATTCTCCAAGGACCTGTGGGCTTTTTTTCTTTCCTGCAAGGGGGAAGGCAGGTTCTTAGCCCAATTTTTGAGATCCACTTTGAGCCTTCTCAGTTTCTCTTCCCAAATGAAGGACGGTGAACCCGACACACTCTTCTTCCAGGACTCCAGCACTAGCTCGAGGAAGCCTTCTGAGGTGACCCAAAGAGGGCAGAAGTGAAAGGGGATCGGGCCCAGATTTTCTCCAAGGGTAAGGGATGGGGAGATGGGCTTATGATCCGAGGTGTAAGCTTGCAGGATTTCAGACGAGGCAAACAGGCCGAGGGTTAAAAAGGAAGAGTGAACCAGGAATCGGTCTAAGCGGGCTGCAATGTGCCCCGGTCCCGCTCTTTTGTTGTTCCAGGTGAATTTGCCTTTACTGATTTGTGGAAAGATATTGAACCACAGAAAACAGTCATTTAATTAAAATTTTGGGCACGTTAAAATTTTTTAAGAGGGCATAGAAGGCACATGTAGCATTCATGGCCAAAAAAAAACAAATACTAATTGGCCTGAAACTTCAGCAGGCTATATCTAGCAAACCAGAACCCAGAAAGAGGTGAGACTTAGAAAAATTGTCCAAATTATGATGATGAAGGAACTCAGTTTGGATCTTGTCAAATCTCCAGAAGAGCAGGTACAAAGAATCATAAATACAAACGGATTTGCACCTGGTTAAGGTGTGAACAGAAGGAATTATTTGGTAATATTCAAATGGCCATGGCTTTCTACTAAAAACTTAGAATTGAGCAAGAAAGCAGTCATTGGAAAGGTATTGGATAGATGCGTTCATGTAATCACCCAGAATTGGAAGATGTGTAGTAGAATTCACAGGAATTTGGAAGAATATTTTTGGTAACCATGAAGGGAAAAAATTGTGCACATGTTACCAGAATTGTATATTGTGGTTGTATGCTTGCTTTAACCAGAATCTTTTGAATTGTTATCTTTTATAATAAACCTATTGCAAGCAAATATTAAGGTTGATGATAAAGATTATCAAATTGTCTTTATCAAATTGGCATCTTCAGGTATGAGTAACAGGGTAGGGTCAGTTCATCAAAATGTGGAATGATTGCTTGAGGAAGCTATCAGCTGAAGATGTTTATACTCTGTGAGTAATATATAATATTTTCAATGGAACTGTGATTTGGAAAAGGCTTAAAGATAACAAATATGCATCCTATTTGGGAACGGTGAGTAAGAAATATATCATCCATGTTTCATGTTTCATTATAAAGCAGGAGTAATGGATATGCATGAAGCTGAGACCATGGAAGTGTGGAGAGATGGTTTTCATAACATGTGAGAGGGTTGAAATTTGGTTAAAGATAAGAAGAGGTACTCAAGACAAGAGCGTTATGACAAGAATATTTCATAAGATGATCAAAGGTCAAGATTGAATAATGTTAAGGTATAAATCTGGGTGCAGCCATAAAGTCTTGGGAAGCCACTATATGAAATCGACTCATGTTAATCAGAGTGCTCAGTGGAATCTGGACATAAGAATAGATCATGTAGTGAACGAAATAGTGAAATTCCATTCACTCCCAAAGAAGCCAGTGTACAGATAAGGCAAGACACTAAGGGTAGAACATTTCAAAAATGATTGATATGTCAAGATGTTATTATTTTAATAAGGGAAGGCAGAGTATATGCTTGGAGATAAGGATAACATCTCCAAGTAATAGTCACATAGTTTGGGGGTAGTACTTACATCATGGTTATCATAGTAGCACAGTGGAATCATGGTATGAAGATCACCACTTCAAGAGTAAATAAATGAAGGTGTATATAAGTAAAGAGTGTCGTCATATACATAAATCAATACACTGTGTGCAGATTGGATATAGAATGGTGCAATCAAACTCCTAGTGGAGGAATTGCTCAAATCTAAGTGCATTAGAGACTGGATGAAGTTCAAGAGTAATTTAAGATAATGGAAAGGTGCCATTAGATGGATACCAAGTTATACAGAGTCACTTGCAACATTCGAGGAGATGTGAAAATAATGAAAAGGAATGTTGAGTGCATTCCAAAGAGATGAGTGCATTGATAGGGTATATTGGGATGTCAATCCAAAAGTATTCAAA
>JASDQU010372268.1:33595-56894 GCA_032191745.1 Picea mariana | reverse complement strand
GGTTACAACAACTTCATCCCCCCCCCCCCCAACTCATAATTGTGCACAAGGCGATGAAGAAGGGACTATCACTCCCTAGGACACTTTAGGGGAGTGATGATCATCCCTCCTTGTATATGGGCAGGGGGAAATGAAGCTCATTTAAGGCCAAAGTATCAAGGAAAAAGGTATCATTTCGACCTCCAATTGATAGGTTTGCCTTCGAACTTGTCTAGGGAGTATGCCATACTTTTTCTCATGGTGACGAAGTTGCGACATTTAGGCGATTAATAGATGTGACACTTAAGTGTGAAATTTGGTGGTGCGACACTTGTGACACTTATGAAACTTAAGTGTGACACTTAGGTGTGTAACATCGGGGTTTGAGAAAATCGGTGAGCAAGTTTAGTTCCAAAGGAAAATAGTCAATCATCGATCATCGATGGAGTGTTGGGAAATCAACGATCCTAATTGCTTTGAGTTGGCGATCGACAGTGGATATTCATCCACAGGCATAGGGAAGGTTTAAATTATCAATGACTGAGATTTATTCTGATTTCGAGATCAACAACTAAGATTAAAAGGTTGTTATAGCAGTAAGATTGTCAATTTTCCACGAATTTTTCATCTTTTCTAAGGTCATCAACTTGTAGGGGCATTTTGAGACCCTAAACAACATTTTTAGGTAGTAAAAAACAAGAGAATTGTGTGTACCAAAGGAACACAAATTCTTTGCATCTTAAATGAAAGATTCCAATGAGAGTTTTCCAATGATCTATCCCAAACGCAAAACATAGCTTGTATGAGAAAGTTACAATTGAAATGGTCCAAGGTATATTTTCAGCACCAATTTACTTCTAGAGGGAATAACTCCTTGCTTAAAGGTCCATTTGGGGCATAAAAGCAGTCTATGGAAATCCCATGGACCATAGAAGAAAACCATGAAGCCATATTTGGATCTGGGTACATAAACATGTGCAAGAAGAGAAAGAAGACACATGTAGCATATGGGGCTAAAAATGGGAAAACAATGTAAACTTCCTCTGACCATAACTTTCAGCTTAGAGCTTAGATTTGAGAAAATGAATAGTCGTTGGAAAGGTGTCGAGGAGGAGAAGCCATCTATCCACCAATAATTTTAAATTATGGACTATAATTTTATTATAAATAATAAATCATTTTTTCAACAGTGAAAACATAACAATGAGTGGAAATTGCAACTTGAGAAGGTTGTAACTTTTCGCTCAGAACTCAGAATGAGGCATGATTACAACCATTGGAGAGTTGTTTCAAGGAGGAATGTGTCAAAAGAATTATATTTTAACTTGGTCCATTGTGTTCTTCATGAATTGATATGAAGAATAAATTTTAATCTAATTAATGAAATATTTTATAGAATGCGTGTTCTAATTATTACATGCACATTTATTGTAGAATTAGAGGTATAGGAAAATAATTTTGGTTCTTATATGAGGATTTAAGTTATGAAATATGCTCATGGATCTTAAAACCATGAAGAGCAGTTCAAAGGGATACATTTCAGCATGGGAAATGTTGAGACAGAGTCTAATGGAAGAAGAGGCATGCAAGAGCCTGTAACTATGAGAATATTACATAGAGAAGTGCAGAGCTATAGGGAACATAATGAAAGGCCTATGAAATATCGTGAAGAGACACTTCAGAGTCTGAGTATGTTGTAGAGGAAATTAAATAATGAACCTAGCACCAAGCAAGAAATTGGTGCTAAAAATTTGACAACATCTATATCCCATACGAGAAAGGATGACCGCGGGAATGACAGAGAGTCAAGAAGTATGAGAAAATGCGATCATTCTCCAAGGAAATCCATAATAACTTGTGCAATTTTAGGGCCAGGGAGCGACCCAAATGTGTCTCCTAATAGGAGGTAAATAAGACGGCTTGAGGCATACATCTTGCAAGGTGAACTCAAGAAAACCAAAATACCAACTTTCAATGGTGAGCATAGAAAGGGAGAAGAGGCCGAGGCATGGCTCTTGGAAATGAAGAAGTATTTACAACTGCATGATTACCCCTCAAGGGTAGAAACAAGAATTGTAACCTACTACTTGTAAGGAAAGGAAACTATGTGGTGGGATCAACTTAAGCAAGTCAAGTACCTTGATGATAAGAAGGTCTCATGGAGGCAGTTCAAAGGATATTTCTAGGAGAAATATTTGTCAGAACACTACTATGAAAGGAAGTTGAAAGAATTATTTGAACTTAAGTTGGGAAGCATGACAATGGATGAACATGAGAAGAGGTTCTTTGAGTTTTTGAAATATGTGAGCTTCATAAAGGATGAGAAGGTCAAAATCCAAAGGTTTCTGAGTGGGTTACCCTCCTTCTACGGTGACAAGATACAATATGATAACCCCGAGACCTTGGAGGAAGCCATGAGGAGAATAAAGAATCATTATGAGCATAGAAAAAGAAGGCCAGTAGTCCAAAGAACTTGAAATGACAAGATGAAAGGAAAGAGGGATCAAAGGAAAAAAGGTTTTAAGCCAGTCTTTTTCAAGAACAACTCATACGAAAATCAACAAGGATAGTCAACCCAAAATGAGCCCAGGATGGGAGATTCATTAGGGGAAACCCTAAGGCAAAAACCTGTATAATGTTGGGTATGTGAAGGAGATCACTTATATAGGGATTTCCTTCACAAGGGAGAAAGAATGAGAATTTTCCAAAACATTCGGAAGGATGAAACAATTGAAGACATGGGAGGAAACGTGCCAAGGATTTATGTAGCCTTGGACAATGAGCAACCAGAGTATCAATCCCCCATGATTGAAGTGGAAGTTAAGATTGATAACCATCCCATAGTAATTTTAATTGATTATGGAGATATCCATAGTTACATAAAATCTAACATTGTTGAAATATTTCACTTGCAAAAGACTAAACTTAAGAAATCTTGGCTGGTTTAGTTAGCCACGGGGCTAAGAGGAAAATTAGTGAGTTCGTTAAAGATTGTCTAATAGGCATGAATGGACTCGACACAAAGGTGGATGTGAACATCATACCATTGGGTTCATATGATTGTCTAATTAGCATGGATTAGTTGGAAAAACACCATGTTGTCCTGAATTGTTACAATAAGACAATCACTTGTCTTGATGAAGAAGGGAAGTAAAGCAAGGTTCAAGGCATTCCAAGAGTTGTAGCCGATAGAAAATTTCATCCATACAACTGAAAAAGATTTTAAGGAAGGGATGCCAAGTTTTTGCGGCCCATATGGAAGAGGAAACCAAAGATAAAGTGGCAATTATTGAATACCACCCAGTCTTGATGGATTTTGGATATGTTTTCGGGGAGATTCCAGGATTGCCACCAAAGAGAGACATTGATTTCTCTATTGATTTGGTTCCAGGAGCTACCCTAATGTCCGAGACACCTTACAAAATGAGCACACTAGAATTGAAATAGTTGCAGATGCAACTTGAAGAACTGTTAAGGAAAGGGTATATACGTCCAAGTGTTTCACCTTGGGGAGTCCCAGTTCTTTTTGTGAAGAAGAAATATGGAACCTTAAGGCCGTGTATTGATTTCAGACAGCTAACTAAGGTCACCATAAATAAAAACTTTCCTTTGCCAAGGATTGATGATTTATTTGATCAACTGAAAAGTGCAAGAATCTTTTCCAAGATTGACTTCAGATCGGGTTATCATAAAGTGAGGATAAAGGAAGAGGATATAAATAAGACAACATTTAGGAAAATATACGAGCATTACGAATTTATGGTAGTGCCATTTGTACTATCAAATGCCACAACAATTTTCATGTTCCCGATGAATGGAACGTTCAAGGAATACCTAGACAAGTTTGTAATTGTTTTCTTAGATGATATTCTAATATACTCAAAGACAGGGGAGGAACGTGAGCAACACTTAAGAATGGCACTACAAGTTTTGAGAGATAATAACTTGTATGCCAAGCTAAGTAATTTCATCTTTTATCCAAAGAAGATTCATTACCCAAGGCATATTATTTCAGCCGATGGGATAGTAGTTGATCCCAAGAAGATAGAGGCCTTTAGAGGAAGAAATGTGATAAGGTAAGATCATTCATGGGTCTTGCAAGTTATTACTGAAGGTTCATAAAATTATTTTCAAATATTGCAAGCCCCATCACCTCTTTGAAAAGGAAGGGAGTAAAATTTGAATGGACTCCTAAATGTGAAGAAATCTTTCAACAGTTGAAAGACATTTTGAAAAGTTCGCCAATATTAAATATTGCAGATCTAGACGAAGATTTTGTTGTGCGCACAAATGCGTGCAAGGAAGGGCTCGGTGGAGTCCTCACTCAAAAATATAATGTGGTGTGTTATAAATATCGATAATTAAAAGAGCACGAGAGAAATTATGCTACACATGACTTGGAATTAACAATCATTGTTCATGCACTAAAAATGTGGAGACATTACCTTACGGGGAGAATATTTGAACTAAAAATAGACCACTGTGGTCTGAAACATTTGTTTGGACAACCCACATTAAATGTTAAACAAACTATATGGTTCAAATTTCTAAGTGAATGTGACTTAGAAATTAAGCAAATCAAAGGAAAGGAGAACCAAGTGATCGATGCAGTCAATAGGAGAGCACATGAAATGCATATTGTAGCCATCATCATGTATATAACTAATCTGAAAGATAAAATTGTTGAAGCAACAAATTCAAATCAACACTATTTGTAGATAAAAAAACATTACAAGAAGGAAATTTACAACATAAATTTAAATATTATGAGCTGCAAGATGATGGAATACTCACATATCGAGGAAAAATATATGTGTCAAATTATGATGAGTTGAAAAATACATTGCCGAGGGAAATGCACAATATGCCATATGTTGGGCACCCAGGATATTAGAAATCAATTGGAGTTGTACACAGCCAATATTTTTGGTTCGGAATCAAGATACAAGTGACTAATTATATAGCAAGGCATCTAGAGCGTCTGGAGGTGAAAACTAAACATAGACATCCAAGTGGGCTACTACAACCATTACCCATTCCTGAGTGGAAATGAGATGTGGTTACAATTGATTTTATTACAAAGTTTCCCAAAACATTGAAGCAACATGATTCCATCATGGTGGTGGTGGATAAATTGACTAAGGATGCACATTTTATTCCAGTAAAGACTACACACAAGGCAACAAACAATGCATAGATCTACATGAAAGAAGTTGCCAGGCTACATAGGGTGCCAAAGACAATAGTTTCATACATATATCCCAAGTTCACATCCAATTTTTGGAAAGGTTTGTACAAAGGATTTGGGACAAATCTAAATCTTAGTACAGTGTATCACCCATAATTAGATGGGAAAACAAAGAGATCCAACAAAATAATTGAAGACATGCTCATAATGTATATGATGGACAACCATCAAAGTGGGAATATTATATCCAAGTAGAGATTGTGATGCAAGAGCATCGTCAACAAAGCCCACGTGGAGGGACAACTCAGCGCATAGCGCACCTTTTTAAATTAATTGGAATCTAAAAGTTGGCATTTTTCAATAGATCCGTTTTGAATGGATGATTGAAGAAGAGGGAAACACTCAGAAAATGAAGCATCGCAAGAGGTCTGGGAGTTTAACTTTCAGTCTTGAATGTAAGGGAGCTTGAGTAGTTGTTAGTTGTTACTTCGATATAAGAGGTAGTCGAAGGGAACCCTAGGAGCCTTCCTGTATATGTGGATGTATGAAATGCCCAAATGAGGTTGCCGGAGGAGTATTGTCGTTGAATAGGAGGTAGAATAGTTTGTTTTGAGAGAGATGAGACTCTGTTACAGTCCAGCCTGCACACATTGTAATAGGACATTCATCTTAATAGAAAGAAAGCAGTTTTTCCTGCATATGAACTTTCTGTGTGTTTATGTATTTGCATTCATTATTATGCTTTTATATGTCATTCATGTTTTGAATGTATGAACTGGTGAAGAATTGAATAATTTTCAATTGCTTCTCTTCTTTGATTTTTCGAGTGCAAGGAGTGCATTGACAGAGGTGAATTAACCTCAGAGAAGCTTAGGTGAGATAGTGTTGATCTTCGTCAACAAAAGTGCAAGGAGTGCACAGGAACAACTCTGTGTTGAGCTCAGAGAGAGACAAAGTTATAGAACACTCTGTAAGGAGGAGCTCTGCAAGGTGTGAATCGAGCAAAAGGAATGCCAGGAGGGCGAGAAGAAATTATTTTCAAGAAATCCTTCGGATCTGAGTTTGACGAAATCCTAGAAACGCAAGGAGTGTGTGGGAAATCAAAATCCTCTAAGAATCAAGCTCAGAAGGGATAACACTTTTCATAAGTGCAGAAGAGACCCAATAGATGGACTCATAGGAGGAACAAAGGTCGAGGCCTTTGAATACTTAGAAAATATTCTAAGTCGGAGGAAGTCAGAAGTTTAGGAGGAGGAGCGATAGTAGTCGTTGAATCACTGTTCAGAGGACCAACAACCGTCTGATCAAATTAAGGTGCACGAGCCTTAGCGCTTTGCATACGCAGGAGAGCGACCTCACAAAAGTTTCGAAGCCCCGAAGAAATTTGGGTCCGTCCGATCGTTCGAAGTAGATCTGAATCGTCAGATCGTCCGAAGTAAATCTCAAGTGTTGAATCATCCAAAGTAGATCCGAACCATCAGATTGTCCGAAGTAAATCTCAAGCGTCAGATCGTTCGAAGTAGATCCGAACTGTGAGATCGTACGAAGTAAATCTCAAGCGTCAGATCGTCAGAAGTAGATCTGAACCGTCAAATCTGGAGAACAGGTGGCGTGAATCTGTGGATTTCAGGTAAAGACCCAAAGTAAATCTCAACCGTCTGATTCGAGAGAATTAGATCTTAATCATTTGTTTGGAAGAGACAAATCTCAGCTGTCAGTCTTGAAGCACTGTCAAGATCATGAGACTGACGGTCATGCTCGATTGCGGGGCCAGAAAGTGCTCGAGCTTTAAAAAGTCGAAGGCGGGCCACAATCGAAACCGAGGTTTTGGAGAAAGGACGCATGGAGGATCAAGGTGAATTGTGGGGCGAAACGTAGTTTGATTTCAAACCACCTTTCACCATGCTCGAAATCGCGTGGTCACGTGAGATTATCGCCCAAGGTCATATCGAGGAGGGGCTTATCAAAAAAGGAGCTAGCACCCAAAACTTTGAGATTTCATAGACGCAAAGAGGAAGGTCACGGGTACCAGAAGACCTGCACCAAAAAGCTGAAAGGACCTGTGTTTAGTTAAATAACGAGACCATCGAGGTTTCAGAGAGCCAATTCGACTCGAAATTGAAGATCCTTGACCGAGAGGTCGCGTAGCCGCTTAGGAGAGAAGGGGGGGGTCTGCATCAACTTACTTACAATAATTGGTATAATGCCTCATTAAAAATGAGTCCATTTGAAGCATTACATGGAAGGAAGTGTAACAAACCAATGAGTTGGGACAATCCAACAGACAAAGTTATCATTGGGCCAAATTTATTGAAGAAAATGGAAGAGTTGTTGGCAAAGATCAGGAAAAATTTAAAGGTTGCACAGGACAAGGAGAAAGGTTATGTAGATGAGAATAGAGTTTTCAGATATTTTAAAGTGGGTGAACATGTATTTTTAAAAGTGAATGCAAAGAAACATTCGCTAAGATTAGGAAGTTTCTCAAAGTTGGCAACAAGATATTGTGGACCTTTTGAAATACTAGAGAATATAGGGCCAGTTGCGTACATGCTAGCATTTTCTGCATCCACGAGAGTGCATACTGTATTTCACGTGTATTTATTAAATAAATATGTGCCTAACCGTAACCACATAATTGATTGGATTGTGATCCAGGTGGAATACGAAGGGGATTTTCGGGTGGAACCAATACACATCCTGGACCGGAAAGTCAAAATTCTCAATAAAAAATCCATAGGGTTAGTAAAGGTTCAATGGACTTGCTTCGGTCCTAAATATACTACATGGGAGCACGAAGAAAACATGTGGGTGGAATACTCGTAATTTTTTGACAATTTTGAAGAAAACATAATATAAGGATGCAAGACTCCATTCTGGGCAACTAGAGTTTTGAAACAACAATACTTAGAAAATAAAATTATGTAATTTCACAACTCCAACAACAGTTCCAACCAAAATCTCATGGTGTTGTGCATCAAGGACGATGCACAACTACAGGGGAGGGGGAATGTAATGTCTATGCTATAATCCCCAATTTAATTAATGCTTAATGTAGGTATAATGCATGGCTATGGCCAAGCGATGTAATATACAAAATGTATTTCTGAATTTTAATAAATAAAATGCCATGCCAATTGCTGGGGGACATGGATAAAGATGGGGGATGATTAATCCACAAGAGAGGAGGGGTCTATAAAAAGGGTTTTTTTTATTCGTGAATTCAATTCCCAATATTTTCCTCATTTTAATGTTTTGAGTGAACCTTCTATTTTTGTTGTTGAGTGTTCCCAAGTCCAATCATTGAATACATGTAAGAGGGTGGGTGTAAAGAGTCACATCCCATAGTTATTAGGAACATGGGGTTGGAGTACAATCAACCTTGGGGAATGTGAGTCAACTTTCTTGAGGAAAAGTGATCTAAACCCGTGGGTGATTAGTTTCCAGTAATTATTTGATCCTGTCACTCCTCCAAAGGGTCAATTATATATCGTTTTACTTGAGCGGATTGCAATTAAAGGTATAGTTGAAGTCTTTATAGACTTGAATCCAAATTGAATTAAAGCCTCTTTTAGCTTCCCTATGTGTTATATATCATGCTTACATTTACTTATCTATGTGCGAAAATTCATGAAAAGTAACATAAGAACAAAACACCTAAGAGATATGACACTTCCCTTGATAACAGAGTTCACCCGATGTGGGCTACGTCTTCGGGTCTTGCTCCAAAGCTTGATTGCTTTATTCTCATCGTTGTAATGATGTCTCTCCTTTACAATTTGTAAGGCCAAAGTCCCTTTTTGGTGACGACATCAAGAGATCATAATGTGATCAGGTGTAACATCCCTGACCACCAACAGGCTGGGCCATGCTACCTCATAGAAATAACAATTATCATTTGCATATATATATAAACATAAACATACAACATATTCTGCTAATACACTCATTAATGCGGAAATAACAGTAACCCTATACATACAACAAATACAGACAATACTCATCACTATAGAATGTACAAATACACGACATGTAAATGAACATAGAAGTGGTACTTATATTTTAATTGAAGTACACCAACTACGTGCAGACCTTCCACGAACCTCCCAACCATAGACCACGCTGCTCATCACTCTCAACAGTGAGTCACCCCCAAGTTGGGACTAAACTCCACCCAGGTAAAGGGATTCCTAGGCTAGGCAGGGGCAATAGGAAGTTGCATAGTACAATAGGAATGATTTCCTCCGAGGAGCCACTTACACCCACCACTCACAGACTCTCATTCCCCACATGCCTTCCCACCCCATGAGTATACACCTTCACTGTCACATAGTCCATCGGCTGCTCCACCTCCCTTTCCGGGGCTTCAACAACAAGCTAGATCAGGAATTATCATAGCTTTGTAGCTGCTATTGGGATCCATCCAGGAGAACTCACTTCCTCAACACACTCTCTCACCCAGAGAGAGTTTTTCACAGGCCTGACAACTTGTTTCTTCTATCCACGGGCCTGACAACCCGCTTCTTCACTTTGACTCCTCAACACACGGGCATGGTGATGACAACAATAGAAACTGGATGTCGGGGACAGTAATGACAAAACCATACGCAGGTGACCCGCAGGGTACAGGTGCAGCAAGGGTATCAATTCAGGCTTGTTGCAGAGTTTCGGGTGGTTGAGGAATTAACAATGGAGGAAAAAATTACTGACTATGTGCTTTCTTAGTGCATGAGTGAATGGGGAAACCGATGGCTAGAATGGTCAGAATCCCGAGAATCGTGAGAGTGCCCCCATAAATATGCATGCGTCTTGGATGACACTTGGCTCTCTAGTTTCTCTCCACTTGGAACTCGTTCCTCTCCCTAAAGGAACTTAGGATAAATTAATATCCTCTTTACAACCTTTAGAATAATAATTATATATTATTCTCTTGGGTTTAAGCTCTTAAGCTTAGCCTTTTTCCCCCAATCTCCTAGCCTCCTCCCTTTCCCAACCTAGTGGCTCTTAGTCCCCCATACTCTTTCTTCTTGATCGGTCTACACACAATGATGTTGTTTATATTAATAATATGAATATTTACATGTACAAAACAAGCTCCTAGCCTCTAACATCTAGGCTCTTCGGCCTAATAAGCACATAAGACTCATAGCTTATAACAATTGGCTCACCAGCCTACAAAACATGTTACAATTCATAATTACAACCGGGGCTCTTCCTGGGGATATTACAATCCCCTCCCCTTATTTTTGCACTGTCCTCAGTGCAACTTGTTTATACATATACAATTCAAAAATTCTTCAAAAAGGCTCCAAGATTTAGCTATTGGAAGCATGTTATCCACCTGGTTCTCTACTTTCAAGCACCAATTCTGGTGTTTATATTGCAACTGGAATTCAATTTCTCTATTCCATAGAGATGCTTCAGGAAAGAATTCAACTAATTGTTTGTTATTACATGCTTCAATTAAACCTCATTGAAAGCACCGACTAGCTGTATATCCACGACGTTCCACCCAACCTTAGATCTCACTGCTGATAAAGTCTCAACAACGTATCACCCCTGAGTAGGGGCTATGACTCCATAAGGGAGATGGCTTCCCAAGATAACCACGACCCACAATCAATATCAACATGGTCTAGGCCAAGGTACCAAACCTCAACAACACTCCAACCAATGGTCTCTCTTCCCCACATTCCTATACAACCCAAGGTAGTATGCACCTTCACTATCCAACAGTTCATTAGCTGCTCAAATTCCCTTCCAAGGCTCCAACACAAGCCAGACATGAAGTCTCAGAGCACCGTGGCTCCAGGAGTTCCAACTACCCTCAGAGGTCTCTAGGTACCCTTCAGGCCTCATACCGAGGAACCTATTCCCACACTTCTCCCTCCAAAGATCCAGCCTTCTCCAAGGCAATCCAAGGAGAAGTGCACATACACCCAGATCCATCGGGGATCCACAAGGTAAGATCCGTTGTCTCCAATCAGCATCTTCCCCAGAGCTACTCTTTGTAATCAACATTCCAACTTTAATCAATATCATCTCATCTGCATCACACACATGCAATTATCATGAGAGAACATAAAACAATTCATTTAGGAACTCAAACTTAGTTCAAAGGAAATTCAAATTTTCCTCAAAACATGAAATTCTATTTCATAATTCTTCTCGGATGTTGCCATATTAGGAATGCAACCTTCCTTGTGGTTTTCCACAAGCACCAAAATGCATAGTATTTTTCCTGCAATGCTTCATCTTGCATACAACCAACAAATTGTTAGTATTTCCTGTACATCATAATTCAATTGTAATATGTACAAAACCTTATGCAATGATCTTAGAATTGCCTGCACCTAGCAATTCAATGACAATTACCAAACAATTTAATACAGTAGAATGACTCATCATTCTATGCGTATGCCTGTTCATAATTAATATTTGTAAGTTCATTACTTCTTTTTCTGAACAAGAAATGTTTCTGTAGTCAATGCTTACTTGACTACTTGACTTGCAACTTTCATGTTGCAATGTCTAACAACTTCTGAAATGTCCTTAACTTCATGAGTTAACAACATTTCAGCTGTTAGTAACAATTATTTCCATGCAATAATATATATGCGCGAGTGCAATTCTCAGTGCATATTTGTTCAATGCACCTTGCATTGAAGTACATAATGCTTTTTATCTCAGTCATGTATCTCACTATCCATAAGTTGGAATTCTTGCCAGAGTCTTGACACATTCTCCACACACTTCCTATTGTCTTCCCAATTAATTAGATGCCTTCCTTTTCGACCCGAACACTACACCAACAATATAATTATGTGGTGTTCATTAGTGTTACCAAAAAGGTTGATGTCCAAGTTTTATTTAAAGGTAGGAATATTTTGGTACCTGTGTGGTTCATAACCTTTCCATATCCATACTTTGCCATATCCAACCATGCCATGGTCTCATACATGACTAGCTTTTCCAACATCCAATCTTATAACAAGTTCTTATCTTTTAATTCTTTGGTTATTACCTCATAACCAAATTATCATGACATGCTACTATTTTAGTGTGTGCATTCAAAAAGTTGAGAAGCTTTGAATTAATACATGCCTCCAGCCTTTACCACATCCAGTGGTATGCATTCAAATAATATAATCATGTGATTTTATAAAATAACTCTGGCTGAGGAAATTCTTACCTAAATTCCCTTAAGCAATTATGCAATAAGAGGAATAAAAACTCATACCTGCATGACTACCATTAATAAATTTGATTCTACCTGAATAACTAATTGCAGTAGAAGCTTTTAGTGCCTCTCTTCGTCAGTCTTTTGACCAACCCTTCAACTTTCTATTGTTTCCTTTCCTATGCAACAACATCATCAACAACACTTACAAACATGCAAGAATTCTCTTTTTGCGTATGGTTTTTCAACCAAGCCTAATTCAATTGTTGCTACCGCAATTTCAGTAACTTCTTTCTCCTTGTATCATATTTCTTGTTGTTCTCATAGTTTTCACTTCATCCTAGATTCCTAAATCTTCTTGTGCTCTCACTGTAATCATTGTACATGATTAGTTCTGACCTTAGCACTTTCTAGCGAAATCACTCTTGGTTGCTTTTGCATTTACAACCAAATACTAAGACGATGTTAACCTTCAACATTCATTTATTTCCTAGATCCAACTAATCCAACTCATACTTGGATGAATTGTAGTTCCAATCAAGCTATTTTATAGACTCTGGATTCTTCAACATCCATTTACTTTTTCGAACTGAACTACTTCAACCTTTTTCTGACTGACTACCTTAGTACTTGAGGTTTATTGTACCTTCTCTTCTCTTTGACTACTAGTCTCAAACTTGACTTGCATAGCCAATCTCTATTCATACTGTAAGGATTCACATATGCCCCCTTTGCTAGCTGCATAGAATTATTTGACATCCATTTTTTTGAAACATTTCTTCAGCTGCATTGTTGAAATTTCTCTGATAGCTACAACCCTTGGAATTCCTTGGACTGTTCTCATATTCCTTCTTTATCCAGGAAACAAAATTCCTTGTGATGACAGTCTAAGACAATATGGTGTTGGTCCAACCAATCCATACCGATTTAACAGTAATATGAACCCAAAGGAAAGATGTTCCAATCTGCCTTGGTGCTCATCCTAATGATGACCACTAGACCAGAATTAACCAACTCAATTACTTTTCTCTTGGCTTCTGTAGCCAATTGTACCAACCAATATTTCCCATGCTTTCTTCTTTGAATTGAAATCTTTCCACTACCTTGAAATCTATATAGCTATGACTAGTTCCTGAATAAACTAAAATAATAAATGCATGGTTATTGATCATACCTTCTACTTCAATCATGTGTTATTGAAACTCTGCTTGCTTGTTGTCCAGGTTGCATAGGTCCTTGGTACACTTCTGATGCAAACCCCCTCTTCCTACCGAGTTGTGCGACCTCTCGGTCTAGGATCGATTAATTTGATGGAGTCGAATTGGCTCTTAGGCTCCTGCTGAACCCCAAAACCTTATCCATAGGATTTTGTTTCCTTCCTCGTGCTCAAATTAGCGAACACGGATCTTTTCAAAACCCACAAAATCCTTTAAGGGACCATATTCCAAGTTAGGGGAAATTCCATGATACTCGAGGAATTTCAGGACTTCTCACTCCACCTAGTGTAGGTCTGAACTCACCTAACCTTTCGGGCGCTTCTCTAAGCTTCCCATGCTTCCAAATTCAGCTTTCAGGCCCTAGCCCTTTTTCCTTCGGAGATGATAGCATATGACCGTGGATATGACCAGGCACCAAACCAACATGCGCTTACTCCATGATTCAAAGTTTCGGGCTTCGGGTGTTTTCAACTCACCATAATGCCAATCTCCCGAACTCCGAAATTGCGAATTTCACAAGTGACGTGAGAGGGGTCAATGGTCCTCTTTCTCTATCTAAATCAACGACCACAAATAGCTTCGAGACTCCATGCTTCAGGAGTTCCAAAGTCTTCAATGCCACAAACCTCTGGAGTGTTAGATATTTTGACACGCGTCCACGACTGTCAACCGTCATGATGAACTCTGACGCTTCGGCCTTCGGGAGTTCTCAACCCACGTGACTCCACTTTCCTCCAAAGTGGCTATCCTACGAAGTGAAGGATATGATGAAACTTGTCCTCTGCTGATGGACGACGTAGATGAATTTCGACTCTCCGACCTTCGAGAGTTGTTGCTCCACCCAACTCCATCTTCCTCTAGAGTGTTCCTGCTCCAGAGTGCAGGATCTGGTGACACCTGTCCCCGTAGGATCAATGGCCCACATCCGATTCAACTATCGACGACTTCGAAAGTTCTCCACCCTTTTGCACTGGCTTTCTTCGAAATGTATGATCTTCCGCCACGTGTCTCAAAATGACGAGCGACTGAGATCTTCTTCGCTACTCTAGGCTTCAAGGATTTTTGAAGTACCACACTTCAAATCCTCTGGAGTTTTGCACATTCCTACGACTAGGATTTACTTCTACGCTTCGAGCCTTAGGGAGTTTTGCACATTCCTCGATTGAAATCTCCCATAGTGCTACTGCTCCAGATTTTTAGATCTGTTGACACTTACTTCCAGGCGCCAACGACTAGGATCTACTTCGACCTTCAGAGCTTCGACGATCTTGCACGCTCCTCCACTGAAAAATCATGGAGTGTTGTTGCTCTAGAGTTTCAGATCTATCACCACTTGTCCCTCCTAACAATGGGTGATTTCGATCCACTTCGAAACTTCGACGATTTCGCTCTCCTGTGCACTCGAGCTCAAAATGCCTGAATTTCACAAAGTCTGAAGTTCTTCAGGAATTAACCTTCATGCAACTTACCTGGATCTGAAGACTCTTTGTCCTTTGTGCTTGGATCCAACAACTGGGATCTGTCTTCCTTCTATGCGGGATCCTCCTTGTCTTGACGTAGATATTTGATGGTCTAGATCAAATATCACAACCAATCTGATGACTGTAGTAGCTCCTCCCTCCTAAGCTTTGTTACTTCCTTCCGATGAAGGAACTTTGAAAAGATTCAAAGGTTGCGGGCTTTGACTCGTCTGCGACCCCGACTGCTTGGATCTCGACTGTGCTTATGAGAAAATGACATCCCTCATGAGCTTTGAAATTGCTCTGACTTCCAAAGGGTCTCATCCCTTCGCTCCCTCAAAGGATTCTTGCGCCCTCCTAGCACTCTCTGTACTCCTTGCACTGTCTCTATGCACACCTGGCAGAACTTACAGGGTTTTCAGTAACTCTAGTTGTGCCTCCTCTGCACAGACTTTTCTTACTTCTTTCGATGCAGTCTGCTCAATCAAGAGTCCTTGCGGTTCCTTCTCTAGGTATTTTTTTGTTCTTAAGACAAGAATTCGGGCGCTAGCCCCCTTTTTATTTGGTCCCCAAATCATGTGACTGCAAGATGCGACCAAGCGCTAAGCTGATAGGCTCTTATCCAAAACTTCGACGCTTCATAACTTCTGGATTTGGCGAATTTCACACCTTCTTCTCACATTTCTTTTGAATGCTGAAATGGAAAACATGTGGAGTGGGGTGGATCTACGGTCCATGTCTCCTCAGGAAGTGATGGCTAAAATTTACTATGAAGCTCCAGCTTCGTGAGTTTTCGAAGTACCACTGCATAAATCTGTCGGAGTGCCGGACTGACGAATTCAAAAACAACACATCAACGGTCCACGCCTTCTAGTTAACCAACGGCCACGATCAACTCCGAGACTTCGAGCTTTAGGAGTTTTGGACTGTCCATACTCTCAGTTCTTTTAGAGTGCTGAATTACCGGACTGCTGAATTTGTTGCCACCTACCCTCTCCCGATCAATGGTCGAGACTAACTCCGGGACTCTGGGAGTTCCTGACTCAAGCAACTGCAACACAATTCCTCTGGAGTACCAAGTCTCCAGACCTTGGAATCTGATGCCATGCTTCCTTTGGCACCAACAATCGAGATTAAATCTGGCCTTGGAGCCTTCAGAATTTCTCGACTCAATGCTAACTGTAACACCTTTCCTCTGGAGTACCAAGTCCTCAGACCTTGGAATATGACGCCACGCATCCTTTGGGACCAACAATTGAGATTAACTCGGGCCTTTGGGAATTCTTGAATCAATGCTAACTGTAACACCTTTTTTTCGGAGTACCAAGTCTCTGGACTTCACGATCTGGAGCCACGCATCCACTGTGACCAAGTTATCGTCGGCCCGATCTAGTTAAATTCTTTGCCAAGGTTTTAACCACTTTATGTATCCATCAAGGGAACCACCATCCATGATCGAGAGGAGTGCCACATGGTGAAATACTAGAAGCGGACACGTGGCCCAATGAGACGGGTGACACGTGTCACATTCTAACTGGCATTTCAATCTTCCAAAGGTTCTTAAATCACTGACACGTGGTACACATCCCATGTGTCCACGTCATCCCAAGTGACGTCAGCAAGCCACATCACTTCGGGCCTTTAGGCTTCTGGACTTCAAAAGATTTCTCACTAGCACACTTCAATTCTCCCGAATACGCTGATCTACCGACACGTGTCTCCTTTAATGAATGGTCCAGATAAACTTTGGACTTCAAGACTTTGGGAAATTTTTCATCAGCACACTCCATTTCTCTCAAATGTCGAATTCCCGAACAAGACAATCTGTCGACACGTGTCTCTTTTGATGAATGGTCTGGATGAACTCCGGACTTTGGGAGTTTTCACTCTATAACAATTTGTTTCTCTCGAATGTCGAACTCCCGAATACGCTAATTTGCCAACACATGTCTCCTTTAATGAACGGTCCATATTAACTCTGGACTTCGAGACTTCGAGAGTTTTTACTCTATCAGACTTTGTTTCTCTTGAATACTGAATTCCTAACTGTCGTGAGATCTATGGTTCGCAATCACTTGCGTGCAGATCTGATGGCTGAGATTTGTTCTTCACCGCTACGCCTTACCTCTTGCTCTTGACTCATTCTAACGACTTTGATATGTTTTCGACTGATCCAACAGTCAAGCACTTTTTCCCCAGATCTACGGCATAGATCCACTCCGAGACTTCAAAGCTTCGACACTTTTGTTCCCTTTTATGAAAAGTAACTTCAAACAACCAGAGCAACGAAGTTCTGAAGGAATTCGGTGCATAACCACCATGCTCCTTTTCCTAGATTTGACAGTTGTGAAGGATCCTCCTTCTCCCGAACATATCCTATGGTTCAATTTTAAACTTTGTGGTCCAATAAAGCAGTTGCGGTGGTATCTTTTCTTTGCAGATTTCCTTGAACCATTATACCTCCCAAGCTTATGAAAACAGTCCAAGTGTTCACGCGGTGCCTTCTTGGCACTCAGGGATGCTCCGAGGTTCAAATTTTGTTTCTCTCAACAACAATTCACTATGAAACCTTTGCTTCATTAACCACTTACACAACCCATCTAGGATCAATGTTGAAACCATGGTTTTGATACCATTTTGTAACATCCCTGACCACCAACAGGTTGGGAAACATCACTCCGTAAACATCTTTTGCTCTGTCACCATTTTGTAACGTCCCCTCGGCCACCAACAAGCCAGGAAACATCACTCTGTAAACATCTTTTGCTCTAATACCATTTTATAACATCCCAGACCACCAACAGGCCTAGCCATGCTACCTCATAGAAATAACAATTATCATTTGCATATATATATATAAACATAAACATACAACATATTATGCTAATACACAAATTAATGTGGAAATAACAATAAGCCTATACATACAACATATACAGGCAATACTCATCAATATAGCATGTACAAATACACAACATGTAAATGAACATAGAAGTGGTACTTATCTTTTAATTGAAGTACACCAACTGCGTGCGGACCTTCCACGAACCTCCTAGCCATATACCACGTTGCTCATTACTCTCAGTAGTGAGTCACCCCCGAGCTGGGACTAAAATCCACTCGGGTAAAGGGATTCCTAGGCTAGGCATGGACAACAATAAGTTGCACAGTACAACAGGAAGGATTTTCTCCAAGGAGCCACTTATTGCCACCGCTCACAGACTCTCATTCCCCACATGCCTATCCCACCCGAGGAGTATACACCTTCACTATCACACAGTCCATCGGTTGCTCCAACTCCCTTTCTGGGGCTTCAACAACAGGTCGGATTAGTAACTCTCAGAGCTTTGTAGCTGCTACTAGGCTCCCTCTAGGAGAACTCACTTCCTCAGCACACTCTCTCACTTAAGAGAGTTGCTCACAGACCTGACAACCTGTTTCTTCTATCCACAGGGCCTGACAACCTGCTTCTTCACTCCCAGTCCTCAACACATGGGCATGGTGATGACAACAACAGAAACTGGATGTGGGGGACAGTAATGAAGAAACCATATGTAGGTGACCCGCAGGGTACAGGTGCAACAAGAGTATCAATTCGGGCTTGTTGCATAGGTTTGGGTGGTTGAGGAATTAACAATGGCAGAAAAATTAATTAGCTGTGTGCTTGATCAATGCATGAGTGCATGAGTGAATGGGGCAACCGATGGCTAGAATGGTCAGAATCCCGAGAATCATGAGAGTGCCCCCATAAATCTGCATGCGTCTTGGATGACACTTGGCTCTCTAGGAGCACATTCCTCTCCACTTGGAACTTGTTCCTCTCCCTAAAGGAACTTAGGATAAATTAATATCCTCTTTACAACCTTTATAACAATAATTATATATTATTCTCTTGGGTTTAAGCTCTTAACCTTAGCCTTTCCCACCCAATATCCTAGCCTTCTCCTTTTCCCAACCTAGTAGAGCTTAGTCCCCCATACTCTTTCTTCATGGTCGGTCTTTATGCAACGATGTTGTTTATATTAATAATATGAATATTTACATGTACAAAATAGGCTCCTGGCCTTTAACATCTAGGCTCTTCGGCCTAATAAGCATATAATCCTCCTAGATTATAACACTTGGCTCACCAACCTACAAAACATGTTACAATTCATAATTATAACTGGGGCTCTGCTTGGGGATATTACATCAAGAATGTTTACAAGCTTCAAAAGTTCTCATGCTCATGAGGCATCCATGATGCTGACATGGACATCGTTCCCACATACTCAATACAGAAAAAGAGGAAGAATAAGAAATGATCCCCATCATCACGGAGTCATAGAATGCCTTAGATTTGCTGCTTAGATCCAAGCATATATGCAACCCATACACAGATCCTGAAACTACGAGATTCATGACTATTTTGTTGGCCACTTATCATCCGAGTGCCGCAAATTCTCTTTCACATGTAGCTGATTTGTTTATGTGTAAGAAGAGAAGAAAGGAAGAAATAGAAGGAATAAGTCGGTATTGTTGCCTTGCTGTAGCCTCTGCATGCTCCTTCATACCTTTATCAAGCATACTATGCTGTAAAATTCAATGAGAAAACAACATAATAAAAAGCATGATTACATTGGCTCTTCCAGAATTTGTCCTATTGATCGGAGTCTCTATTACCGAAACAAACATTTCCATCGGATTCATGTCATCGAATTACCCAAAATTGACTGTCAGATCGCCTCCATCGGACACTGTCACCTTCATGCCTTCTCTGGACCTCTGCCTCGATCCACGTGCAACTCTCTGCAATTAATGCATTATACTCTGCATCGAAAATTGTTCCTAGTACGGCTTGAGATGAATGGTGCGTGCTCCACCATGCATTGGCGAAAATGTGTTTTTAAATTAAAACGTGGGCAAACTATCCAACCCGACCGTTTGGCCCAATGGTTGGCGGAGGCTATGTTAAGGCATTTGGTTGGGGAGGTTCCGAGGTCGAACCCGTGGGCCTCCCCCTTTTGGCTTGTAGTTACAACAATATATGTATATGGTGGTGTATCCTGCCAAGTTTGGAGTCTGCCGTTAGATTTGTCGGCGCTGGTTATAACGGAGGTTAGCCACCAGACCGCCAGATTTGGTGGCCTGACCCTTTTTAAATTTGAAATTTCGGTTACGGGCTCTCATTGGGAATTTTCCCGCTGCGACATGGCATCCCATGACTGGGCCACATGGCGACCATTCATTGGCCCATGTCACCTGCTTACACAGTCAACCGCCACATCACCTCCTGCCTAGTCAGCTTGCCACGTCACCTGCCAGGTGGCTGTATGGATGCCACATGTCTTCCACATCCTGTATGACCTGCCACGTGGTTGTACAGACTGTCATATGGTACTTTTCCATTGGTCAACATATTGATTGGAAAACGCCAAAAATGGGTGACATGTGGTAGCTTTAGGTGCTGCCACATCATCATGCTGACATCATCATGACAAGTGTCGTCCTCTATGTGTGCCACGTACCTTGTACAGACACTGACATCATCCGTACCAATGCTGATGTCAGAAGTAAGGATGTTGACTCATCCTTGCTGACTTGGCTAGGTTGACCAAAACTTTGACTGTGAATATATATCGATCCGTAACTCCGTTTGATGAACCATTTACGTCATTGGAAATCTTGCAACACGCTCTTTGCAATGATGCTGATTTCATTGAGTTTTGAGGACTTTGATTTTTTTTCCTTTTCTCATTTGTCGAGGCCATTCTGAGCCTCTTGGGACACTTTTGAAACTTCTGTGATGTTCCCTATATCCTTCCAGATCAAAAAGAGAGGAAATTTGTATGGGTAGAATGGGCAGTTTTGGACAATGATGTTTTGGGTGAACAACAAGCAAAGAACACGGAGGACAAAAAATGGACCTGGAGAAACAATGTAGGGCAAATTTTGGAGCATTTGTGCAGATAAATATTGAAGAAGAAAGTTGTCGGGCTTGCAAAAGAACCGGGTTGTCAAGCCTGAAGAGTGAACTCCTGTGAGATTTTCACTAGAGCAAGAATATTGTTTGTTGTTGTTTCCTTGTAGTTTTCCTATAATTGAGCTCCCTTGAGTTTCTCAGTAGTGTGATTCTGAGTTACCTGAATCATAGAGACCATGATAAATGAATGGGACACTCGATGGACTGAGAGCAGTGAAGGGGTACTATTACACATTATTTTCGTCACCCTTATGACTGTTAATGATGTACACCTATCCTTTGCCTTTAGAAGGATCAATGGCCTGAATACCTGAATAAGAATGAAGACACATTTTCCCAGAAAGATGAAAATTATATTTTCCCTTGTAAAAACCTTATAAAAAGGGATAGTCGCACCTTGCTCAGTGTTAAGGGTGTGACAATGTAGGATTGTCACGGGTTGCACCACAATGGCATGTGATGTCGTCGCAGTTTGCTCAGTGTTAAGGGTGCGACGATTTTCGTACGAAGGAAAAAGAGGAATTTATCGAAGTTTCTAGAATAGAAGCTTTGAGGGTGAGGTGGCCTTTGATCGGTTTGGATTTGAGTCACATCCCTTATCTCGTGGGATCATCCTAACCTCCTCACCCTATCCTTTTCAGCTTATAAAATGAGAGGAGTTCTCATTGGGAAACTTAGCTTGATTGGGTTTTTGAAGTTAGCTTGAAGCTTGATGAGTTTTGATAGACTTCTGATTTAAGTTGTCAAGATAGATTGTCAATACCGCAAACTTACAGTCTCAGAATCCTTGGAGCAGAAGTGTGTGGGAAGAAAGGAACTATTGGAATGGATCCTACAACATCAAGGCACTGATTGTATTCTCCTTTTCACATTCTTTAATACAATGATATATTTCTTTCCCATGAAATTGGTCTTATTTTATTGTATGACTCCTCGATCACATACATAGGTTTTGTTGAGTATACGTTGTTGCTTTCAGTTCGTTGGCTTGTGTCTTTTTACAGGTTCAACATCCCATAAGCCTTGGAATGGAGTGAGGATGACACCAACGAGGACAAATGATGTTTAAAAGGCATGTCATTTATCTCTTGTTAATTAGTATGCTTGATAATTAAAAATTAGGGAAAGTTTTATATTTTGTCTTGTTTTGTTCTAGTTTCGGGGTGAAACTAGGGAGATTTGTTTGTGTCCACACTTACCGAAATGTCCGATAACAAAATTGGTGACCATACAGGGGAACATATTGTTTTCCTACTTTGTTTTTCTTTCTTTCTTTGATTTCCTGGGTTCTATTTTCTTAGTCACTCATAGATCTAGATTAACTCTTCGACAACTTAATTTCAATGTAAAACCTTCATGCTTTTTATTTTTTCCATTTTTATTTTGATTGTCGCACCCTGCTTTGAGAGACAGTGTGACGATATAGGATCAACGTACTCTTCCTTGAGAGACAGTACAACATCGTCGCACTGTGGCCTTTTGTTACCTGCGACGATCTAGGGTCGACACACTATGTTAGTTTTACAGCCTGCGACGATTATAATTTTTTTTAAATGTTTGGTGGTTTTCCTTGCCTAGATCTTAGATATGGTTTTGGGGTGAATTTTTGGGTTTGATTATAGTTTGGTTACAGTCTGCTTGAACTTGTTGAATATGCTTTTAGCCTTCTTTGCTTTGTTTTAGCTTGTGTGCTTTTGAAATATTTGATCTCTTGCTTTGAGTGTCTTTCAGCTACAAAGCATTGTTTTTTCTTTAGAATTGTTTAGTGAAATAAATTTTCTTTTTCTAAATAGTTCATTTTAAAAGAAAAATTTTAGATTCGGGGCATCTTTGCATTTGAGGTAGTGAAATTGCATGATTTTTTGAATTTTTGGTGTACAATCTCTTTGGCTCTTTTCTTGAAGATCTTGATATTGATGAGTTTAATAAAATTTTGGGACATTGTGCATCTGGGAATGATAAACATTTTCTCCTTCTCGTAGTATAGCTTTCATCGAAGTGAAATATTTTCATTCTCATTTCTTTGCATTGTTTACAGTCAATCAAAACATCATTTAGTCCATGCCATTTTCCTCTTGAGTAAACAACAACCTTAAAATAAAGTGCTTATAAAAATTGATTAGACATTTTTATAATTTCTGGTAGCAAACCTACATTAGCTTAGGGTGTAGGGATTTGGAATAGGTGTGAAATATAACTTTTCAAAGCTGTAAAAAAACATAGAATCTTGTGCTAGGGAGCGGTAAATCCACTTATTACATTTTGTCCTAGGAAGCCCTTCTCACACAAGGGTCAGTCATGAGGTTGCATTGAGAC
>JASDQU010372267.1:113931-130096 GCA_032191745.1 Picea mariana | reverse complement strand
GCAAGGGCACCCAATCACTGAAACAACAACCATAATATATCAGCAAAACAAAACTACAGTTGGCTGTCATAAAACAGCAGTAAACAATTTTATAACAGCAGAGAAACTTAGTGTCTTAGCTTGGTCAAAGACAGACCAAGAAGACTGCTGATAGTTCCTGGATTTTCTACATGGTTATGGTGCTCAGTGACTAGACTCCTCAACAAGTTCCCCAAACTTTTGTTCACCACCTCAGTCTACCCATATGTTTGAGGATGATAAGCTGAGCTAAAGGGAAAATATGTCCCCAACTTCTTCCACAGTGTTCTCCAAAAGTGACCAACAAATTTTGTGTCTCTGTTCGAGACAATGCTCCTGGGTAGGCATTGAAGTCTTACAACTTCTTTGAAAAACATATTCACAACGTCTGTTGCATCACTAGTCTTCTGGCATGGGATAAAATGCACCATCTTTGAAAATCTATCCACCACCACAAATATGGAATCAAATCCTCTTTGCGTTTTTGGCCGTCCCAACACAAAATCCATGCTTATTGCATCCCAAGGCCTCTCTAGTATTGGCAATGGTTGATACAATCCAATGTTCTGTCTTTTTCCTTTTGCCTGTTGGCAGATTCTACATCTGTTCACAAACTTATCACCTTTTTTCTCATACCTGGCCAATAGTATGAACTGCTCAATTGTGCAAACGTTTTATCATGGCCGAAATGTCCAGCCAATCCTCCACTATGATTTTCCTTCAAAAGGTTATCTCTCATTGAGAATTTTGGTATGCACAAATGATTTCCTTTGAACAACAATCCCTCTTGAATCATGTACTCTATCCACTGGCTTTTGTCTCTCAGCACAGGATTTGCACATGCTTCGTATGCTTCTTTGAAGTTTGTATCATCACAATACATGTCCTTAAGGTCTTCAAACCACAAGGTCTTCACCTGAAATTCTTGCAGAATCAAACATCTCCTGCTCAATGCATCAACAACCTTGTTAGCATTCCCAGCAATATGTTTTATGAAAAATTAAACTTTTGCATAAACTCAACCCACTTTGCATGCCTCTGATTTAATTTTCCGTGTTTGGTTATGAATTGTAAAGCCTGGTTATCACTATACAAGAGAAATTCTTGTCGGACAAGAGAATGTCTCCATTTCTTCAAGGCTTGAATTATGGCATAAAACTCCTTGTCATACGTGGAGTATTTTCTCTTGGTCTCGTTCAGCGTCTCACTGAAATAGGCAACAAGCTTGTTATCATGACTTAAAACTTCTCCTATTGCGACTCCACTTGCATCACATATCACCTTAAATGTCTTTTCAAAATTCGGCAAGACCAGAATTGGTCGCTCTGTGATTTTCTCCTTCACTATATTGAAGCTCCTCTTAGCTTCCTCTGTCCATTTAAAATACTTGTGCCACTTCCTCACTGTATCCATCATTGGCACACAAATTCCACTGAAGTCTCTAATGAACTTCCTATAGAAACTTTTCAATCCATGAAATCTCTTTACCTTGAACATGCTCTTTGGTGACGACCATTTATTGATCACTCTCACCTTCTCTGGATCCATCTTCAGTTCATTCGAAGAGATCACAAAACCCAAGTAAATGAGTTCTCTCTTCATAAAAGATGACTTCTTTAGATTTATCAGTAGCTTCTCCTGCTATAGTCTCCTCATTACTAATTCCAGATGTCTCAAATGCTCCTCTTTAGTCCTGCTAAAGACTAATATATCATCCAGATACACAACCACAAACTTGCCAATAAAATCTTTTGGTATCTCATTCATTAGCCTCATAAAAGTACTCGGGGCATTTGTTAAGACAAATGGGATAACAAGACACTCATACAAACCTTCATTTGTCTTAAAGGTTGTTTTCCATTCATCACCCTCTCTCATTCTTATCTGGTGATATCCACTTTTCAAATATACATTAGAAAAGAAATTTGCTCCACTTAAACAATCCGTTAAATCATCCATTCTTGGTAAAAGAAATCTATACCTGATGGTGATCTTGTTAATGGATCTTGAGTCTGTACACATTCTCCATCCTCCATCCTTATTTGGACTCAACACAGTTGGTACTGCGCATGGACTCAAGCTCTCTCTGACCAAACCCTTGTCCAACAATCCCTGAACTTGGTTCTTCACTTCCTCATTCTCTCGGGGTGTCAATCTGTATGTTGCTTTGTTTGGCAGGCTTGCTCCTGGTATCAAGTCAATATGGTGACTGATACTTTTGATGGGTGGCAATGAGTTAGGCAGCTCATCCACCACTATGTCAGCGAAATTTTCCAGCAATTACTGAACTTCTCCAGGCAACTCATCCATCAATATGCTTGTAAGGACAACTCTGGGTTTCCTCACCACAGCGAACTGCATCCCCTGTTCCTCCTTGACTTCTTTCATGAGTTCCTTCCCACTGATGAGAAGTATGCTTGTGTTGGCTTCCTCTTTCACTTTCTTCTCCTCTATTAGCAACAACATGTGTGTTCTACCACTCTTCTCCAATGTGTATGTATTTTTCCTCCCATCGTGAATGACACTCTTGTCAAACTGCTACAGTCTCTCCAACAAAATATGGCATACATCCATGGGAATTACATCACATAGAATTTTATCTCTATATCCTTCTATCTTAAAATTAACCAAGCATTGTTTAGTAACCATTACCTGGTGTCTTTTTTGCAACCATGAGACTTTGTATGGCCTCGGATGTGCAGTTGTCTCCAACTCCAGTTTCTCCACCATCTCTGTGGATACTAGGTTATCAGTGCTCCCACTGTCAATTATCACCTTGCATACTCTGTCTTTAGTCTTGCAAGTTGTTCTGAAGAGACTGTTCCTCTGCACTAGTTTCTCAACTTTTGCTTCTAGTTTTAAGAGAACCTTCCTCAACATTAGGGATCTTCCATCCTTTGCTCCTTCTGCTTCAACATCTCCTCGATCTACTTCTAAAATGTGATATTCTTCTCTTTATTTCTTTTTCTCGGGGAATTCCCAAGACATGTGTCCTGTTTTTCCACAAGCATAACATCTTACGTCTCCTCCTCCTCTTCTTCCTCTTCCTTTGGAAGAATTTCTTCCACCACCCTGTCTTTCTCGGGAACTTCCTCCTCTCTCCGAGTGACTGTGTAGTTTCTCAACCTCGTTCTTAGACTGATGTGTTCTGTCACGGTTAAATCCCTTACCTCTGTTTGAGACCGAGATTTTACCTCTTCCCCGTTGGCTTTGCTTTCTGGCCAACTTTTCCTCCACCTTCAGTGCAAACTAATAAGCGTCCTCTACTGTCCTTATTGACATCATATTGAGCTCATCCTGGATTTCATATCTCAGGCCATTTATATACCAAGCTACTTTTTATTCGTCTCTCTCCCTTTGCCCAGTTCTGATGTTCAACCTATAGAATTCCTCTGTATACTCTTTAACTGTCATCCCTTTCTGTCTCAGGTTCTGCATCTTCTTGAACAGATTGATCTGATAATCCTTGGGCATGAACTTAGCCTTCAGCTTGGCTACCATTCTATCCCAACTCTTTATCTTTTTCTTGCCTTTGCTTCTCTTCTCTTCTTGTAGTTCATCCCACTAGAGTGTTGCATCTCCCTTTAGTCTGGTGACAACTTGCTTCACCTTTCTCTCTTCATCTACATCTTCATAGTCGAAGTGTCTATCCATGGATCTTATTCAATCCAGCAGTTCTTCACCATCCAAATTGCCTTCGTTCATCGGAACCTCTATCTTGGCTCTGCCTCCCAATCTGGCAACTACTCTTAGCAAGCGTTCCTCGACAACTTCCTTTCCTACAGCTTCTTCGACGACATTATCGCCAACAACTTCTTCGCTCTCCACATCGCTGACATATCCAGTGTCAGGTGCTCTCCTTTGCGCTGCCTCTATCGCCTCTAATCTTGCGTGAAGTTCTCGCATCTCCCTTTCTACAACTCGATTGGTTAAAGGATGCTCTCCCCGTCTCCTCGGCAACATTGTGTCGACTGTATGTCACACACGAAGTAAAACTTCGAGTTCTCTTGTCTCCTTTGTCTTCTTTCTGCAAGCAAAACTTTAGCCTCTGATACCCCTTGATGGTATCGGATTATCTCCTCCTCTTATGCTTGTTGTCTACAGACAGAAACTGGCTCTGATACCACTTGATGCACACCCCCTCCCCTCCTAAGGGTTGCACGACCTCCCAATCTAGGATCGATCAAGAATTCGAGTTCTATTGAATCTTCGGGCCTCTGCTAGACCCAAACCTCACTTACACAGATCCTTTCTCCAATGGCGTCGGTCGTATGAGACCCACGACCTTTCCCTGGGCATTGTTCAGGTCTCAATGCCAAACGGGCGCTAGCTCCTTCCTGCTAAGCCCTTTCTCCCTTGTGCCCTCGGCTATGACCACGCGCTTCGAATGGAAAGCATGTTGCGACTTCGTGTCTCGCGACTCTAGGAGGGCTGCTACCTCTATTTCTCTGACAACCGAAATCACGATGACCAAAGATCTACGGCCTGGATCTTCCCTTGATCAATGGTTGCGATCAAGACGGCGTTTCACATTTCGCGACTTCACGTTTCATGAGATCGAGAGGCTTGTCACCTCGAATCTCCCGATCCCTGAAACCCCAAAAGGAATCAACGGTCCATAGCCAACCATGTGATATAGCAGTCCCGAGCGATATCGTGATTTCGCGTATTGCGACTTTTGGGTTGCGGCCTCCTCCGCTATCCTCCTCAAACTCCTGATTCCTGATTTCCTAAAAGAAATCGACAGTCCACATTCCTCAAGATATAATGGTCCGGATCTTTTCGCGATTTCGCAATTCGGCGTTTTGGAAGTCAAGGACTTTTGTCTTCCCAACTCCCTATACCCGGTTTCACGAAATGGACCAACGACCCAGATCTATCCTAGATCAACAACTCTTATCCCTCCTGAGCTTTGAGAGTCGAATATCTCTCGTCATTATTACCCTCGCAGTTTCACTTGATCCAACGACTTGCGGCTGTCAGTGACTTCCCCTCGAAGGCTTTCCACCGTCTGTTCAGATCCTCGACGAGCCCCGACCAAATATCTTGGTGCCAACTCCCCTAAGATTTGATCTTTGTGAATATATCGCTTCCCACGCGCCCCTTGCGTTCAGGGAATTTTGACAACTCAAATTCCAAAGGATTTCTTGGAAAGAAGTTCTTCCCGCCCTCTTGGCGCTTCTTCTGTCGTTCATTGCACACCTCGCAACCGTCCCTCTCACAAGAATTGGATTCCTGTGGACGATTGTGCACGCCTTGCAGCGGTCTCTTTGCACTCCTTGCAAAGAGAAAAGCCTCTGTGTTATCTCTTCTGGGCTTGGGAATCATAATAGATCCCACTAACGCACTCCTTGCGTTCTGTGTGCACACCTCACACTACTTCCACAAAAAAGAACAATTTAATCTTATCCTAACATTCACAATTCCATCTACTTGTATTGGGATCCATTCATTCAAATATGAAAACACAAAACACAGATAATTGCAAACAACATTCAACCCATACATTGGATCAATTTCTCCTATGTTCTATTCAAGAGTGGAAAACGGTTACAACTGTAAATCAAAAACAACAAAACTGTAAAAATTCAGAATTCTCCTATGAACTGGCTTCTACTTGTGGCTATATGCCATCAACTTACAGTCGTATGAAACCACCCCAACCGACTAGCCTCATTTGGGTTTACCAAGCATCACTCAGAGGGTTCTTAGGGTCCCCCCTAACTACGTGTCTACTCTAAGACTATCCTAACAACTATCTAGATCAGTCGCATTCCAGAGCTGTAGTGGAAACTCCCACTTCTCTCCAAGCGTGCCTCCAAAATTTCTCTGCCTAATTTCAAGCATGCCTCAAGGGATTAATTTCGACGCTGAGTTAAGGCGCCTTCAAATTGTCTATTGTAACTGCCAGCGTTGAGCTCTCATACAGATTCCTAGACGCTGATGGGTCTTGCTCCGCGCGAATGGAAGTGATGCTCCTACATCATGGGTGTTTATAATCACTTTAATATATTATGGGGCCGACTTTTCATTTAGCCCATTACAATTAGGGTTTGACCAATCCACAAAAGGGGATTTGTCATTTACAATACCCGACATGATCAATCCACAGAAGGGGATTGATCTAATGAATAATACATCAATAATAATTAGAATACTCTTTGTAGCTACAATATTTCAAGAGATGGCACTAAGGCGGTGAAGAGGATAAGCTCGTAGAGCCCTCTTTTGTAATTAGGAGACTTGAGAGAGAGAGATATCAGGTAGAGAGAATGATAGAGAGGCCTTATGAGGTCTTAGAAGTTCTGAAAGAAATCTTGAGAGAACTGGGACTTTGTTACAGTCCAGTTTTTGTAAACATCTGTATAGACACACAGAGATAATAGAAAAATAGTTTTTCCTGCATATCGTGTGTTCATGAATGGATGTCTTTTATGTGTTTACGTATTTCATGAATGAATGTTGTATATGTATGATAAGTTTCATTTACAGTAGAAAGATAGATTTATCTATCTCTGTTTGAGTTTGAAATATCATTCTGGGTTCTATAGGCTGTGCAAGGAGTGCACAACAGAGCTTTGGAAGTTCTGTAGCCAGCACAAAGAGTGTGCATCTGAATCTCTCTATTGAGTTTAGAGGAGAACGTGCCAAGAGGGCACACCGGGATAGTTTGTAGACTCAATAGAAACCTCAGTGTTACTGAATACTCTGGAGGGAAGACTGTGCAGAGGAGGGCACAAAGATACATAATTGTTGAAGATTTTGTAGATCTCTACCAGGAGGGCATCGAGCGAGTGCAAGGAGTGCACAAGAGGACTCTGTTTTGAGTTCTGTAAGGAGAAGAAGTGTCAAGGAGAAGACACTTATAGAGTTGCTTAAATACTATGGATGAATACCTGTGCAAGGGGTGCACCAGGATAACACTTGGACGAAGTGTTGAAGATATCCATCTGAAGGCTAGCCAAAGCACAAGGAGTGTGCAGAGGAGCGAACTGTTTCAAGTTCGAAATCTTAGGAGGTCGAGCGCAAAACGTGCCAGGCGGACACTAGAAGTCTTTTAAAAGATGCAAAAGGGCGAGTCCCTTAGATATTGGGCGAGTTGAAAAGCTCAGAAGAGATAGCACAAAGCTGCACGTAGAGCGCAAGTGTGCGCAGGGTCGAGGTTGAGTTTCATTGCCAAAGCTCAGGAGGGAGAACACAGACGAGACCCAAAGTCATAGGGCTCACAGAGGAATCAAAGGTTGAATCCTTTGAAACTTTGAAAATCTTCCAAGTCAGGAAGAAATCACAAGCTCAGGCGGAGCACAACAGTCGTAGATCAGCTGCAGAGGAGGAAATCTGGACTGTCAAATCCACGTCCAGACACCCCGGAGAGAGCGCAGGAGGAAGAACTGATCTTAGTCATCGGATCTGGGAGCATGTGGACCAACAACTGTTGGATCCAAAGGAAGGTGCACGAGGGTTAAACCCATCAATAGTGCATAGGAGGAGAGAGGATATCGCGAAACGCCAAGTCCTGAAATCATCAGGACCGTCCATCGTCATAGGACAGGTGACAACAGATCAGCATTTCACTGACACGCGACTCAGGGGAGTCAAAGGGAAAAATTGCGAGAAATCACGAAAGGATCACAGTCGTTGATCGTTCCGAAATCATCGGGACCGTCCATCGTCAAGGAGGACACATGGCGAGAGATCAACGTTTCACTGACTCGTGACTCAGAGGAGTCAAAGGTTGAGTCATGAGATGTCACGAAACCCGAGTTCGTGACTTGATCGTGACCATCAAATCAAGGAAGGATCTGGGCCATCAGATCTAAAGCATCGGGAGTTCCTGATACGCGAAATTTCGATGTGCTTAGAAGCTGAGCCCCAGGTCGCAGCTGGAGGTCACATTAGGGGGGAGCTAGGGACCGTTAGCCCATTTTGGAGTTTCGGGAATTGGAAGAGTCGGGACAACTTGCATGCAGAACTCCCGAAACGGTGAAACGCGAAGCACCTTTTGTTTAGGCTTGTGGTTCTTAGTAGAGGTCACATGGACGGAAGATAGGGGAGGAGATAGTAAGCGCTAGGCCCCTATCAAAATTTTTCCATAGATAAGAAGGATGCAGATTTGAATCGTCGATTTTGGAGGTTATCGTCAAGATCGTGAGATGGACGATCCCATGTCATTGCGGGGATAGAAGTTGTGAAGAGTTCAAGGAATCGAGGGTGGGCCACAATTTGAACCATGGTTTTGTCAAGAGGGCACGTGGATGTTGGAGGGGCATTACATGCCCAAATGTGGTTTAACTCCAAATCGCTTGTGATTGTGCCCGTAATCGCGTGGTCATCACCAAGGTCATATCAAGAGGGGGATTATCAAGCAAAAGGAGCTAACGCCCGACACTCGGAGTTTTCGCAGCAGGGCGAAAGGGAAGGTCGCGGGTTACTATCAGACCTGTATCAAGGAGCCGAGAGGATCTGTGCTAAATCAAAGAACGGGACCATTGTGGTTTCAGGGAGTCATTAGACTCGAGAATCAGAGATCCTAGACCTAGAGGTCGCGTAGCCCTTAGGAGATAAGGGGGTATGCATCAAAATGTCAGAGGGAAACCGAAAACTCACGTTCTATTCTTCGAGGTGTATGTCAAATTTGAAGTATGTTATCACTTTCCCTAATGATTGAAAACATATTTTAATAATGAGAAAAGGATAAATGTACCAAAGTGTTAAGAACATCCTTTGTGGTAGAGTAACAATCACTTCAATGATTCTACTGAATTAACACCATCTTGAGTAAGGCTATAAACAACCGATGTATTTCCTTAGCTTGGTTTATGTCTTGTTCCATTTGTCAAGTATTTCTCAACATGTATTCTTTCAACCTCTTGGTATAACCTATTGTCTAACTCTCGAGGTCAGAGTAAATTTTGTTAAAACAAGTGAGTTCCGTGATTGAACTTATCAGAGAATTCCTGCACATGGTTTCCTCATGATGATTGAGGAAAACCAAGATTAAGACAATATTTTCGTCAAACAAAAATGAAAAGTCTTAAAAGAAAAGAAGAGAGCTTTGTTGAAAGGAAACTTAAACTAAAGAATACATTCACAAACTGCAAACTGGACTAATCACAACTTGTGACCTTTATTAAAACAACCAAAACACATCCAAACTTATGCTATACATATGAAAACAAAGCAAACATCTAATCTATAATTGGAAAAGACAACAAACATCTAAATTATGAAGAATAAAGTAAGCAAAAAGAACTACGTTAGTCCTATTCCTAACCTACTCTATACTAACTGAAAGAAGGCTAGGTGTAAGCATAATGTCAATGAAGCCAATTAAGAAACTCCAAACCTGTGATCGTATGTTCATTGAAATTCAATTGCAGAGAATGAATCAGTGAGGCATGAATGATTGGAAGAATTTATTCAAACAAGTTTCCACTCAACAAGTCAAATTTGACATTGTTATTGTTAATGTGAAATGCGAATGTGTAGGATTCCTCCAACCAAGATTCAACTATGTCATAAAATTTACAATGATCATCATAGAGAATTAGAAGGTGAGTGATGCACCTAAAGAGATTCATAAATGAAACATGAGTGCAATGTACTTTGTGAGTGTGTCTCGAAGTTGGTGACATTTTTCATCCCAGGAGTATAAGTAAGACAATGAGTACTTGACATAATCATTGGTTGATATTGGAGTGCTTCATTATCGATGAAAATTTCCATGGGTCCATATTTCACATACCACACATGCTGAGAGGAGAGATGATGTCTCATTGTTTGAGGGAAACATTGAGTGAAAGATGACTCCAAATCCTCTCCCATGACATCAATGAAATCATGTGAAGAGTGTCAGAGCATTAAGATAACATCCAAGGACAAGTGATGCATCTGCCCCTAAGGAATAAAAAATAATTCTAGAGCAGATTGAGACGATGGCGTTCCCCAGATTAGCTCGATGTTTCATGTACTTTGCATAGTGATGGGTTGTTCGTTTGTTGTGATTTATTCATGAGGATCAACAAACTCATTGTGCTCTGCATATTTTAGATTTTCAGTGTTTAACATATGTGCATTCAAGTCAGAAATTTCAGATTGTAAAGGATCAACGAATGATAAGCTAGTACCCATATTCAATTCTGGAACACAGAAGTAGTAATCAAAAATAGAATCATCATGATTAGATTGTGATTCAACATGTTCCATAAATTGGAATTGCGAAGAGGTTTCAAAGCAATACATCCCAGATGAAGTGTCATTAAGAATGAGTGTTTGATCGATCAAGGATGGGCACTCTTCTTGATCTAGTATATCATTCAATGTTTCATTAAAAAGAGTAATGTGAAGAGTGTACTGCATAATAAATATATGGGTGTTCATGCGGGTTATTATTATCAAACAAATTTGTACAAAATGCATGAATATTTTCGGATTCCGAAAATGATGAGATTTCTTTAGCGAGAGATTCGTTGCAAACCATAATAGTTCATGATTTTTTGAAGGGGGATCGTTACATGGTTCACACTTTATGGATACGGGGTCTAAGATTGTTGATAAGTATTCCCCCACAACTGCACAGAGTGTTGGTTAGAGCTTTCATACCCTGTATCCTTCGTGGTTAGATCCAGATATTGTAAATGAGAGACTCTTTGAGTTTCCAGATCACACTCCTCAGAAATAGAGATAATATAGGAAAACCAATTCAAGATTTGTTGGTTTAAGGGTTTTTCATTTTCAGTAAATCTATAATAAATTTTCATGACTCTTAGGAAGAAATACCCACAGATTTGCTTCCAAGCCTACAAATTTCTGCAAGTTCATCAAATAGTATGTCATAGACATAATCATCGTGAGTATCAATAAACATTTCCATAAATTGTTTCCAACTATGGACTAATTTTGTAGGCAATGTTCGAAACCATGATTTAATTCTCCCTTCAAATGTGAGAATGAATAGTCGACATGTTTCATTGTCCCGAACAATCTTAAGATTTCATCGAGCGATATCAAATCGTTTGAGATGCGTGAATGCAAATACATTCCCTTCACCATCAAATTTGGGATTTGACAAGAGATTGACTATCTTGATTGAAATGGCTTCAGTGGGTCTCAAAATACTCAAAGGGTCATCGTATATGGAGGTATGGAGAGGATCCATGGGCTGGTTAAAGTTAAGTGAAATGACTCCACATGGGAATGCTTACTATCCTGCCCTCCTTCTAGTGTCAATTATATTGACGGGCTCGAAATCGTCTGACAATAATAAGGGGTTACCCCCGGTAAGAAGTCCCAATTAGACCTCTCACTGTTTGGAATAGGGAACCCATTCGGATTTTGGCCCGGTAGCCATTGTTGGTTTGGATTTACCAGTTGTGGCCTAGTCCATTGATGAAGGTGAGTGATGGATGGTTATGCAAACAAAATATGTAGATGAAGACTACGTAAATGCAAGTCTAATCTATTTCTAATCTATCATATACTCGCTAGGAGTGAACTATAGTAACATAATGAGTTGTAATGAAACTAAACTATGAATAAACCTCAATCATATAGTTGTCATGAAGGCGCACAGTTAGAAACACAGGTATACAAATATATAAGAAGAAAATTCTAAGTCACATTTCTGCATACATGCACAACTCATTCGCTCAGGACATGTAATATAAGAAAGAGTAACAAAACTACAAGAAAACATATATTGTGTCAGAATAGTCCATAAACAAACATGCTCTTACAACCCATGTGAACAACAAACCTTTTGCTTGAAATAGTTCACAACAAAACAACAACACATGCAAATCATTCTCTCTGTAAAAAATTGGCCCTAAGGGCTTCTCTGTATTAACAATTTAAACAATAGTACATGAAAACTCTAAGGAAAACTCTCCAATTTTAGTTGACATTGTATTCCCAAAATAGTTAAGAAGTGTACAATGTTTGAAGAGCCAAAATCCCCTTCTTTGGGTACAATTTTTGTATTTAATGAGGTTTAATGTGACCCTTAGTATTTTTCCTTCCTCTGTGACCTTTCTCCTTCCAATATTTGTCTTATTCCCTTTGAAATGATGAGAAACAAAGACAACAATTACAATTTGAATTTGTCGTCTAGTGTTAGTGGACCATCATAGATTTCGACCATACGTGCCCTACACACCATGAAGGATGGTTTGGACATGGGAACATCTTCGTTATACAAATTTGACAATCGATTGTCATGTGGATCAGATCCCTTCTTCAAATATCTATGTTATATTTCCCTTGCTACTCCTCTATCACTGTGGCCGCTATTTTTATGGATTCTATGTCATCCTTGGTTGTAGATTGCATTGTGAGGATGTTGAATATGATGTCCCCTTGGCATTGGCACCTGACACCATTTAACATACAATAGATGAGAATCACTCCAAATAAACTATTAATACTAATCATCTGAATGCAAATAACTAAAGAATTAATTAATTTAAATATCATGTGAACTTCCCTACATTCGATTCTTGGTTCATTTGCTCATGATTAAGGCGTTGCGTTCTCCGATGTTGCCAACAAGGTACCATATATTCATATTGAAAAATGAAAGCAATAGGTTAGGAATTTCTTAAATCCTATAACTATAAAGTCATAGATCTTGGAAATACCTTTCCAACTGTATAGAGAATGTGTGAAACAGACACATGAGTCAAAAGTTATGGTCGATTTGGAAAGGAGGTTTTTTAGGTTTCAGAGGAGTTGATGGGAACCACTCTGATTTGCATCGGAGTAGTTGATGGGAACTCTTCCAATGTGCATCGGAGGTCGAATTATGAATTCCGTCAGTGTAAGTTGGGGATAAGTTATGAACTTCATCGAGAGCTAACTGGTGCCCATCTTAGGAAATTGGGAAATTCTCTAAGTGATCGTGTTGGCGTATATTCATTTAAGTTCTCCGGGCAAGTGGTCGTTACAAATTCTGAACCTAGACTCTGTCTCTGCATCATCGTCATGCGGTGTGTGCACTCATTGAGCTCGAATCATCATGTATTGGACTTGGTTTCATGTGATTATCTCATCATATTCCTTCTGCATGGCTTCTTTCTATTCATCATGAGAAGCAACTTCTTTAAAGGAAGTTGGTTCAAGGTTAGTAGATAAATTCAATTCACAATCATATGAAACAACCATATCATCTACATCACCAGAGTTTGAATTATCTACATTACCTCCATCTTTTTTTGAGGACAATTTGGTTCTTGTCTTTCCGATCTCATCAGGATGAACACTTTCAAGTGTTTTTGTGAGCCATTTTGGTGGACCTTTCTGAGTTGGTCTAGGTTGCTCAACTGATTGAGATGGTGCCGAGTTTTCATTAAGCCTCATCTTTTCAGGCTAGGAGTGGACATGAATCATAACTCCATGGGATGATTATTCCATTAGCATGAAGCTCAATAAATACACAAAGATGCAACCGTTGGTCTTCTCCAACGTATGATTCTTCCTATCACCTATGATGATTCATATGAACAATATTGTTACAAGTAACTCAACCACAAAGGATTACATGTCCAACATTCCCTCCCTTAATCCGAAGGGGTGTGTGTGAGTTCAAAAATCATTATGAACTTCCCAACAACCCTACATGACCAACATTGTTCATGGTTGAGACAAGTTCATAAGAGAAAAATAGTCAGAAAAAATGCCTCATCATGAGCTTTCTTATACAGATCGTCGATACTCGAACACTTCAACAAGGGAAGTAGGTGATGAGATGATGAGTCGTGAGTCTCTCTATTTTTAGAATTTAGGGTTTACCATAACCAATAACAACTTGTAAGAAAATTTGGGAGTGTAAGGGGCGAGTAGATCTAAACAAATGTAGTTCAACGAGAATGAAGAGGTCGAGGGCGCTTTCATGTAGAAAAGTTGATTGCATTGTCTTCTCGGTGCGAAATCGGGTGACAAAGTTGGTTAAGTAGACAAAGTGGCTAAGTGGACAAAATGGTTAAGTGGACAAAGTGTCTAAGTAGACAAAATGGTTAAGTGGACAAAGTGGTTAAGTGGATACTTCTAGAGGAAGCTACTTGGAGAGTATAAATAAGAGAGCAATGGTCCTCCATTTGTATCCATTGAGCATATTGAATATCTACAAGTGACTGAGGTAACCAAAGGATATCTAAGGCGAATTTCAGAGGGAAGGTGAAGTAAACAAGGCTGAAATTCAAGGGAGGATAAAGTCTTTTGATGATGTTTTCTAAGGTATGTTATTTACAGCTCATCTCACCATTCTCGTAATAACTTTTTTTCTGCAATGATTCAAACAGTGAAATATGGAGGTTGTTGAGAAACATATCCAAGTAATTGTGATAAAAATTTCAGCTTGTGGATCGCTGTATTTTGGGATTTACAATCCGTGAAAAATAGGGTTTGTGGCTAATCCTAAAACTAGTCTAAAACATGTGTTTCGGGTTAAAACATCATAAACTCTTCATAACAGATCTAAATTCAGTAAGACCAAATATATTGGTTATAGTACAGATTGTAGTATTCGATGTACCTTTTTCAGATACATACAACAAATATTTCGTGCTGGCCACACTCTACAAGTTTTCTCTCTAGAATAATCCAGAATTCAACAAGGTATGTCATTTTTGCTATAACTCATTTTCTGAGAGGTTCCAAGTAGTGAAACCTGGAAGAATATCATAAAAGACACTGAAGAACATTGTGTACTATTTTCAGATCTTTATTCATTACAAATACATAGTTATGATTATTGCAAGTTAGGGTTGTTGACTAATCCAAAATTAGTCATGTGAGACTACAGTAAAGTTTGATGAAAATGTTAGTCTCTTGTTGTTAAAGTTAAGGAAGTTTTGCAGGTATGTGATCATATACACCAGGTCTGTTACAGAGTTACAAGTCAGATTTGAATGATGAAATTGAAGAGAGATTTTGGTTGAGGTATGTTACAGATAGAGGTTGTATAACAGTGAAATTGTGGTACATGGTTTGATGTAAAGGTTTATGGTATTTGGTTGCTAAAGAACTTTTTGATGGTTATATTGGTATATGGTTGAAGTACATGTTGGGTACATGGTTGAGACAAATAGTTGATGAGTTGGCACATACATGAGGTGTATAGTTGATGATGTTGGTACATCTTGATGAGTCATAGTTGATGTGTAGTTGATGCATGATTGGTACATACTTGGTACATGGTTGGAGGCAATTGTTAGTAGTATTATTGACACTTGGTTTATGGATGATGTAGCATACTTGTCTTGGTGTATTATTAGAAGCACATATTGATCTTAATGATGATTACAAGTTGTTGTGATATGCTTGGTAGATGCACATCTCGGTGATATTGTGCATATGGTTGAGAGTTGTCTTTGTGATTGATCTTGGTGAGTAGATATGATTTGGTTGATAATATTGATGAGACAATTTGTTGAGATATGTTGTTTGGACAAATTATTGTGACAGGTTATTTGTATAGGTTTGGTGCACGGTTGATGCACTTGTTTATGGTACAGGTTGAGATACAGGTTGATGCATGGTATATGTTGACACATGTTGTTTACAGGTTATTGGTATAGGTTGTTACAAGTTGTTTGGTGCAGATTGATTGGTACAGGTTTACAACTGTGTATCTCACAGTGATAGTGGTTCCATCATTCTACTTATATTTCAGGGCGGTTGGACGAGGCAAGGATAGGTGGTTGTAGCCACCTTTTGGTTGCAGCCGGAGAACATAGGGGGTTGTAGCATAATTCTGGTTATAGCAAGAGAATTGGGGAGTTGGAGCTTCCCTCGGGTTGTAGCCTGAGAAACTAGGTGGTTGTAGCCACCTTCCGGTTGTAGCCGGAGAACATAGGGGTTGTATCATCCTTCCAGTTGTAGATGAAGAATTGGAAGTTGATGCTTCCTTGAATGTAATTCTTGACATATAAGAAAATCAGTCCATGGTTTTCTCCCACATTGGGTTTCCACGTAGATATTAGTGTATTGTACATTATGTGGATGTGTTTTTTATTGTTTATTATGCATTGATGAATGTTAATGCTTATCATATAGTAAGATATTGATGATGAACATATGAACATGGTTGAATAAGTAAAATAATATACTTTTTGGTTTAAAGGAGTAATAATTGGTATAATTTCTCATTACT
>JASDQU010372267.1:99531-113841 GCA_032191745.1 Picea mariana | reverse complement strand
AGCCGGTTCCTTCAGGAAACAATTTAACCACTGGAAGGAGATCATGGATTATTCTGAGAATGAAGTACTATTGTTTAATGATCAGAATGGTTTAAAGTATGAGATATGGAGCAGAAGGTTGAAATTATTTTTACAGACACATGGGTATGATATTTGGCCATCAGTTGTTACAAGATATGATAGTTCAAAAAGGTCAAAGACTATAGCCAAGAAAGAATTGAAGAATAACAAAATAGTAATGGATTTCATCTGGGAAGGATTACCTAATCTGGTAAGAGAAAATGTTGGTAAATGTTCATTAGCGAAAGAACTTTGGGATAAGTTATATGATATATATTCTTCACCCATCACAGATTCAAAAAATGCCAAAGAAGATGCAGGTACAGATCAAGAAGAAATATGTTCACCATGTTAAAGAGATTCAGAAGATGAAAAGTACATAATCAACATAAGTATGTTGCTTTGATTTAATTGTGAAAAACGCGAACATATTGAAATGGAATGCCATAAAGGAAATGAGACAGGAAAACTAATTGAAAAATAAGACAATTATGAAGCAAAATTGATCAGTGTTTTAGATGAACTAAGAAAAGAAAGAGATGGAAACAAGTCACTCAAGAAAGAATTGATGAAACAAAAGGAAAGTGTTCACATTTTTTAAGAATCCCAACAGGTCATCAAGAACTTAAGAACTCAGCTAGAAGAAGCCAAAAAGATCGAAGAAAATCTTAAAGATCAAAAATAGTATTTGGAAGCCAACATAGTAGCACAGAAGGAAGAAGAAAAAATGAGAGAGAATATATTGACGGATCGTCTTAAGGAAACAACTAACGATCTAAACTAGCTTGAGTCAGAGTTTGGTCAAGAAGAGAAAATATTTGAAGAAGAAATAATCACATTAAAAATTTAGCTTCAAGAAGCGAAGAGAACAGAAAAAATCATGAAGTCTCAGATATTAAAGAAAGAAGAAGATGTTGAGAATCTTGAAGAAAAAGTTGTCACATTGAGTTGTAAAATCGTCAAGCTCTATAAGAATGTTGAAGAGAAAGAAACATTCATATCAGTTGTAGAGAATGAATCGAAACACTCTAGGTTGATAGAAAATAAGAATGAAGAAAAGAGAAAGAGTTATGCAGAAGTACTCAAAGGAAGGAATCATGGTCAACCAAAATCTAAGAAAACTAATAAGGGTACATCTTCAAGAATACCATCCATGTTTAAGCCACAATGAAGCTTCAATCACGATCATGATCAGTCAAGGAAGAAATTCAAAAGGACTACGCCACAAAGAAGATCATTCACTCCCAGGTATGAAAATTTATTTTATGGTTATTGTTTTTATTTTACTAACTTTGGACATAAGGTTGTATATTGCAGGGATTATAAAAGAAATGTTCAAGCAAGAAATGCCTATGTGGCCCCACATAACATTGAATGTAAAAATGTCATAACTATGAACACATAGCTCGTGATTGTAAAAGCATGATCGATTCTTCCATGAAATAGAACATTGATTTCAAATATAAGAAAGTGTTAATAAGAAAATAGGAAGAACATGTGAACAAAGACCAGGTCTCATAGATCACAAGATTGACAATAAAACAAGATGAAGAAAAATCTAAAAAGAAAATGAAAGATGTCAGATATAGAAAGGTTTGGAAAATAAATGAAAGAAAAGAAGGATAGGTAAATAAGGAACATGTTCAAGAGATTGTATTTTCAAGTATTGTAGTGAAAGATGGATCCACAGACAGAAAGAAAGAAGTCAGAGTTCAGAGAGATGATGAATCTACCGAGGAAGATGATGATGAATCCACATCAGAGAAAGAATTGTTCCGAGCCATCTGGCTTAGATATTCTCAGGTAATATGAATAATAAACAGGGGGGAGTCTATGTGGTAGCTGAGACAAAGCAGAGAACCATCCTTCGAGCAACTTGCAGAGTTTGAGTAGGCAGATTCAGAGCAGTTAGTTAGCAAAAGTACAATATGATAGATTAATTAGTTGTAGTAGTGAATACTTCATGATAGTACAGTGACACATGAGTCAAAATTATGGATAGTTGTGTAGTAAAGTTTTGGAAAGTATGGACAGAGATGGATTCGTAAGAACACTTAGCAGGTTTGGAAAGATATATGACAGTGGATGAGAGCATGGATTCATAGATTGATTCAGAGAGTGGTACAAAAACAAAGGAACGTTATCATAATGGATGATAATTACACATGGATATTTGAATGCTTATTCTTGAATGATTTTCATATATGTCAGTTGATTACACAAGGAAGCACCAATGGACAATAACTCCAAAAGGCAACAGGTACAGGAAGACTTATATTTTTTCTACACAACATCTTGCAAAGAAGTCAAAAGAGAGAAACAAAACCAAAAAGATAGGTATAAATATCATTCAGATAAGTTGTTAGACAGAGAGGTAAGAATAGAGGTATGATTCCAGGGAAAGAGATTCATCGGATGAAGGATAGAGAGCTAGATGCTTTGAGAGAGAGAACATAGGCATGTTTCTAGGGGGAGAGATTGTCACAAGAGAAGAATGAGTGATATGACTTTAGTGTTGAATCTGAGCGACACCCTTTGTCAAAGGGGGATATATTATTCATATGAAGGGAGGGAGAGTAATCAAAGGCTTATAAACACAAAGAAAAATCAAAGACATGTAGATAGGGGGAGCAACCCCAAGAAGAGTTCATTCAGGGGGAGAAGCCCCAAAGAGAGATACCCTTTGTCATTGATGTCAAAGGGGGAGAGATAGAAACATTGATGAGGAGTATAAGCATGAATGTTATCATGACTAAGTGTTGCTATCAATGTTGGTGTTGCCATCAATGCTAAAGGGGGAGATTGTCGGACAATTGGCTTAGGTTGATGGACAATTGGTATGGATTGTTGGTTGTCATTGATGTCAACCTTTGAAGAGTGATATTGTAGATTGATGTCAACCCTTGGAGAATACTGGTAGCAAATTTCGGTAGCACAAAGACATGGGTAAGGGACCTGAGTCTCTTTGAGGTATAAGGGCATGAAGATCAATGGATTTATAGGTAAGACTATTCTATATGGATAGTACATGTTATGCCATTTCTGGTGATATATGGAATGTCACATAACTCCTCACGGTTAGAGAGTTATGGCCTTGTGAAGTTGGAGAACCATCATGAGTTATCTAGAAGCCCCTAGAATGTCAAAGAAGTCAAATTACTCTAGAAACTCCTAGAAAAAGTTGACTAGTCAAAGTGGGTGAAACTAGGAGTTAATCATGGGTATAGTTGTTGCATTAAGAAAACAATTAAAAATAAATTAATTGCAACAAGAATTTGTGAGTTTGGTAATTATGGTAAAGTAGTTGTGATGAGAAGATTGAATAGTCAAAGTGGTTGACCAAGAAATAAATTAAATAATAAAGTGGTTGTAACACGAAGTTAGTTAAGGGAAAAGAATCTATGAATTGAATAATTATATAAAAGTTAGTTGCAACAAGAAGTTTTGACTAAAGATAAACTATTTAAATAATAAAGTAGACAAAGTGGCTAAGTGGACAAAATGGTTAAGTCGACAAAGTGGCTAAGTGGAAAAAATGGTTAAGTGGAAAAAGTGGCTAAGTGGACAAAGTGGTTAAGTGGATACTTCTAGAGGAAGCTAATTGGAGAGTATAAATAAGAGAGAAAGTGTCTCCCATTTGTATCCATTGAGCATATTGAATATCTACAAGTGACTGAGGTAACCAAAGGATATCTAAGGCGAATTTCATAGGGAAGATCAAGTAAACAAAGCCGAAATTCAAGGGAGGATAAAGTCTTTTGATGATGTTTTCTAAGGTATGTTATTTACAGGTCATCTCACCATTTTCGTAATAACATTTTTTCTACAATGATTCAGATAGCGAAATCTGGAGACCATTGAGAAAACATATCCAAGTAATTGGGATAAAAATTTTAACTTGTGGGTCATTGTATTTTGGGATTTACACTCCGTGGAAAATAAGGTTTGTGGCTAGTCCTGAAACTAGTCTAAAACATGTGTTTCGGGTAAAAACATCATAACTGCTTCATAACATATCCAAATTCAGTAAGACCAAATGTATTGGTTAGAGTATAGTCTTTAGTATTTTGTGTATCTTTTTTAGTTCCATACCACAAATATTTCGTTTGGGCACACTCTACAAGTCCGCTCTCTAGAATAATCCAGAATTCAACAAGGTATGTCATTTTTGCTATAACTCATTTTCTGAGAGGTTCCAAGTAGTGAAACTTGGAGGAATTGCATAAAATACACTGAAGAACATTGTGTACTATTTTTAGATCTTTATTCATTACAGGTACATAGTTATGATTATTGAAAGTTAAGGTTGTTGACTAATCCAAAATTAGTCATGTGAAACTAAAGTAAATTTTAATGAAAATGCTAGTCCATTGTTGTTAAAGTTAAGGAAGGTTTGCAGGTATGTGATCATATACACCAGGTTTGTTACAAAGTTACAAGTCAGATTTAGATAATGAAATTGATGAGGGATTTTGGTTGAGGTATGTTACAGATAGGGGTTGTATAATAGTGAGGTTGTGGCACATGGTTTGATATAATGGTTTATGGCATTTGGTTTCTAGAGAACGTTTTTGATGATTATATTCGTATATCTATTTGGTATATGGTTGAGGTACATGTTGTGTACATGGTTGAGACAAGTAGTTGATGAGTTGGCACATACATGAGGTGTATAGTTGATGATGTTGGTACATCTTGATGAGTCATAGTTGATGTGTAGTTGATGCATGATTGATACATACTTGGTACATGGTTGGAGGAACTTGTTAGTAATATTGTTGACACATGGTTTATGGATGATGTAGCATACTTATCTTGGTATATTATTAGAAACACATATTGATCTTGGTGATGGTTGTGAGTTGTTGTGATATGCTTGGTAGATGCACATCTTGGTGATATTGTGCATATGGTTGAAATTTGTCTTGGTGATTGATCTTGGTGAGTAGATCTAATTTATTGATAAGATTGATAAGACAAGTTGTTGAGATAGGTTGTTTGGACAAGTTATTGTGACAGGTTATTTTTACAGGTTTGGTGCACGGTTGATGCACGGTTTATGGTACAGGTTGAGGTACAGGTTGATGCATGGTACATGTTGGCACATGTTATTGGTACATGTTGTTTACATGTTATCGTTACAGATTGTTTGGTGCAGGTTAATTGGTACAGGTTTACAACAGTATATCTCACAATGATAGTGTGACAGTGGTTCCATCATTCTACTTATATTTCAGGGTGGTTGGACAGGGAAATGATACATGGTTGTAGCCACCTTCCGGTTGTAGCTGGAGAACATAGGAGGTTGTAGCCTCCTTTTGGTTGTAGCCAAAGAATTGGGGAGTTGGAGCTTCCCTCAGGTTGTAGCCTGGGAAACTAAGTGGTTATAGCCACCTTCTGGTTGTAGTCGGAGAACATAGAGAATTGTATCCTCCTTCCAGTTGTAGCTGGAGAATTGGAAATTGGTGCTTCCTTGAATGTAATTATTTACATATAAGAAAAACATTTTGTGGTTTTCTCCCACATTGGGTTTCCACGTAAATATTGGTGTACTATGCATTTTGTGGATATGTTTGTTATTGTTCATTATGCACTAATGAATGTTAATGTTTATGATATAGTAAGATATTGATGATGAACATATGAACATGGTTGAATAAGTAAAAGAATATACTTTGTGGTTTAAAGGAGTAATAATTGGTATAATTGTTCATCACTGATTCACCCCTCTCTATCAGTAATCCAACAATTGGTATTAGAGTTGGCTCATTCAGAAAACAGTGTAACCACTAGAAAGAGATCATGGATTATTTTGAGAATGGAGTACCATTGTTTAATGATCATAATGGTTTAAAGTATGAGATATGGAGCAGAAGGATGAAAGCATTTTTACAAACAGAGCGGTATGATATTTGGCCATCATTTGTTATAGGATATGATAGTTCAAAAAGGTCAAAGACTACAGCCAAGAGGGAATTGAAGAAGAATAACAAAATAGCAATGGATTTCATATAGGAAGGATTACCTAATCCTATAAGAGAAAAGGTTGGTAAATGTTCATCAACCAAACAACTTTGGGATAAGTTACATGATATATATTCTTCACCCATCACAGATTCAGAAAATGTCAAAGAAGATGCAGGAACAGATCAAGAAGAAAGATGTTCACCATATCAAACAGATTCAAAAAATGAAGAGTACATAATCAACAGAAGTATGTTGTTTTGCTTTAATTGTGAAAAACATAGACATCTTGAAATGGAATGCCATAAAGTAAATGAGACAGAAAAACTAATTGAAAAATAAGACAACTATGAAGCAAAATTGATCAGTGATTTAGATGAACTAAAAAAAGAAAGATGAAAACAAGTTACTCAAGAAAGAATTGATGAAACAAAAGGAAAGTGTTCACATTTTTTAAGAATCCCAACAGGTCATCAAGAAATTAATAAATCAGCGAGAAGAAACCAAAAAGATCGAAGAAAATATTAAAGATAAAAAATTGGAAGCCAACATAGTAGCACAGAAAGAAGAAGTAGAAATGAGAAAGAAAATATTGACAGATCATCTTAAGGAAACAACTAACGATCTAAACCAGCTTGAGTCAGAGTTTGGTCAAGAAGATAAAGTACTTGAAGAAGAAATAATCACATTAAAAATTCAGCTTGAAGAAGCGAAGAGAACAGAATAAGTCATGAAGTCTCAGATATTAAAGAAAGAAGAATAGGTTGAGAAGCTTGAAGAAGAAGTTGTCACATTGAGAATTAAAATTGTCAAGCTCAACAAGAACGTTGAAGAGACAGAAACATTTGTATCAGTTGTAGAGAATGAAGAGAAGCACTCTAGGTTGTTAGAAGAAAAGAGAAAGAGTTATGCAAAAGTAGTCAAAGGAAGGAATCATGGTCAACCAAAATCTAAGAAAACGAATAAGGGTACATATTCAAGAATACTATCCATGTTCAAGCCACAGATAAGCTTCAATCATGATCATGATCAGTCAAGGAAGAAATTCAGAAGGACTACGCCACAAAGAAAATCATTCACACCCAGGTATGCAAATTTCTTTTATGGTAATTGTTTTTATTGTATTAACTTTGTACATAAGGTTGCAGATTGCAGGGATTATAAAAGAAATGTTCAAGCAAGAAATTCTTATGTGGCCCCACGTAATATTGAATGTTACAAATGTCATAACTATGGACACATAGTTTGTGATTGTAGAAGCATGATCGATACTTCCATGAAAGAGAACACTGATTTCAGATATAAGAAAGTATGGATAAGAAAACAAGAAGAACAGGTGAACAAAGACCAGGTCTCATAGATTGCAAGATTGACAATAAAACGAGATGAAGAAAAATATACAAAGAAAAACAAATATGTCAGATACAGAAAGGTTTGGAAAATAAATGAAAGAGAAGGACAGATGAATAAGGAACATGTTCAAGATATTGTACTTTCAAGTATTGTAGTGAAAGATGCATCTACAGACAAAAAGAAAGAAGTCAGAGTTCAGAGAGATGATGAATCTACCGATGAAGATGATGATGAATTCACATCAGAGCAGGAATTGTTATGAGCCATCTGGCTTAGATACTCCCAGGTAATATGAATAATAGATAGAAGAAATTTATGCAGTAGCTGAGACAGACCAGAGAACCATCCTTCGAGCAGCTTGCAGAGTTTGAGTAGACAGATTCAGAGTAGACAATTAGAAAAAGTACAATATGATAGATTAATCAGTTGTAGTAGTGAATACTTCATAATAGTACAGTGACATATGAGTCAAAATTATGGATAGTTGTATAGCAAAGTCTTGGACAGTATGGACATAGATGGATTCATAAGAACACTTAGCAGGTTTGGAAAGATATATGACAGTGAATGAGAGCATGGATTCATAGATTATTTGATCCAGGTGGATATTGATGGCCACCCACCTTTTCCAACTCGCTCAAAATAGTTTTATGGCAATTTTGGCAATTTACTATTTTTAGCAGTTTTAACTTTCGGGGCCATTTTGAGGGTCTAAATGAAGGTTTTTCAAGACAGAGCTTCGCAATGATAATCGAAGGCATGATTGAGCCCCCAAAATGAATCTCCTCGAAAATACTTTTCCAACGGGCTATCGTGCGCCTAAAACGGAGATTGTATGCAAAAGTTACAACCTCGAGAAGTTGATGTACTAACTTACCCAAACGGGGCCTACATGACTTTTGGTGCTTCATCTCCTAGGGTTAGGTTTTTGGATGTCTAGGGTTTTTGAAATTCCTGTTTATTGTAAAAATTCCTTCAGAGCCTCATTGTAATCATCTTCTTGCGAATGAACCCATCCGTCACATCTCTTCTCAGAGATAAGCCGCCACCATTCCAACAAGCTTGTTTTCCACTACATTTACAGTTTCATCTTATTTTGTTATTGAATAGAAAACCAGTTTTAATGTATCTTTGTTATTTTGTGTTAAACATATTTTAATAATATGTACTCATTTCGTTCTGCTCATAAAATTCAGATCAGTGGTATTAGAGCGGTTTGCTCCTTATCGTCTTAATGCATGTCCCCAACGAGGTCAGGGTACAAAGAATTGGGTCTCGAGCTTGTTTCTCTTAAGGACAAAACCTATCGCACGCCCAAGCAACCTCTCATGGAAGGAGAAAAAAAAGATGACGGGACATGAGATCCTTTCAAAATGTTGCTTGAAGAATCCCTCACGCAACAGAGGAACGAGATGATGGATAGTTTCGCGCAAATCCTTCGACAACTACCAACAAACGACACATCTTCCTCGAGCGGAGGCGTCGCCCCCTTCAAGGTACAAATCAACTTCGATATTCCTATATTTGAAGGTCAGATAGATGCAGATGTTGTAGACAAGTGGTTGAATCTACTAGAATGATACTTTTTTGTCCATAACTTTTCAAATAGATAAAATATTACTTTTGCACTCCTCAAAATCGTTTCTCATGTCAAAGATTGGTGGGAAACTTTCTGTGAGCAAAAGGAAATAGAGGAACCCTCATTATTTACAATCGCAACCACCTGGGAATCCTTCAAGGATGTTATTAAGGAACAATACTACCATGTCGGAAGTTATGATGACTTGTATACCAAATGGACCACACTGCGGCAAGAAACAGACCAAGCAGTGCCAGAGTTCACAAATGTCTTACATACATTGTCAACCAAGTTGGGTATCAAAGTGTTATGAACATAAATATACATTTAAATAGATATTCATAACATAATAATTAATTAATTAATAATAAGTATTAATAATGAAAGGACATGTCTCAAATGACATGACTATTGGTTAAGGGCACCCATGCGTGGGTATATAAACGAGCCCTCTTTCTCAATTGTATATCATCTCATCTATTCATATTTTATACATTATTCCTACATGGATTATTATGTTATATTCCAAGTATTTTGGATAATTCTTGTGTCAACGAACTTTATTCGTCTCATTTGGTATCAAAGCTTCGTTTTTCTGATCCCGGCCTTTGCCCAGTCTCTTTATCGGAGCTTGGTCTCGATCTGGCTTTTGGCCAACCCATTATTTCAGAGTTTCTCTGAGTCTTTGGTCCTTGACCACAACCTGGCCTTTGGTCGTTTTTCAAAATTCTGTTATAAAAATAAATTGTTCCGTTGCAAATCAAAAGAAATATCAAATTCAAAAATCAAAAATTCCAGTGAAGAAAAAAGAAAGTGATTTCTGCTGCAAATTTTAAAGTTTCGAATTCAGTTGAAAAGAAAAATCATCCATTGTAAATATCCACTCCAAGGAAAATCAAGTAATTCTATGGAAAGACAGAGTCGTTGCCCTTTTGTGAAAACACAATTCTATTTTTGTTAATTTTTAGAAAGGAGCTCAAGCTCCATTCCATCCAAACGTACAACGTCGTACGTCGTCGCCTTATCACCTTATTACTGAGTACATAGCCTCCATACACAACTATTGTACCATCGAACACATCAACCATCGTACCAACAATCACAACAACAATCCGTATACTTTTTTAAAATTACAAACAAAAAAAGAAAATTAAAATCTGTCGTCGATCTCTCGTACATCCATCCGCAAATTTACAGCTTTCTGCAATAGTGTTGTTCGTAATGTGTCAGTACAACAATTTTAAAACATATGCATGTGCTATCCATACAGTCGCAATCGTATATTATCACTTAATTCGTGTTTCAGAATTTTCGTACAACGATTTAATAGTTTATAGATGCCATCTGTAAGACGTGTCTGTACGGTTGTGGCTTCGTACTACCAGCTGCCATTGGAAATAAATCACCATTTTTTAAGTCTGTGGTATTTGAAAATTTATAAGTGAGATAAAAGTTATATTAAGCTGAATACAACGAAGAAATTTAAGGAAGGCACCGAAATTTAATATTGAAGGGGAATTAAGTATAAAAAAAAAATAATGATTATATTGGATTATTTATGGAGATATAAAGAAAACAAATACATATTATTTGATGAAAAGGTAAAATTACTTTTTAAAAAGTGAACAAAAGGATATTTCAAATATTAAAGAGAAATTACTTTTTATACAAATATTGAAAGGAAAAGTACCTTTATAATTTATTATTAAGGTGTAATAATAAAGAGAAGAGAGTATTTTATATCAAATATTTATTTATAAAGTGAAAGGAGTATAAGGAAAATGAATTTTTGTAAAAAGGATTGAAGAAACATTTAAAAATCATTTATTATGGAAGAATATCAAGATAATTCAGAAATACAATCACGGATATTGGAAGGAGAACTGAGACATTATAAAGCAAGCAATAAAAAATTACAGCTTAAAATTGAGAAGGAAAAATATTTTAATGGGTTAACACAGAAAGATAATCATTACTTCAATGAGCGTATTCAGGAGCTCATTGCACAAAATGAAGAACTAAAGACTGAAAGACAAAAAATGGACCAACATTTACTAGAACGAAATGAAGAAATATTACGATTAAAAAATCATGATCAAAATTTACTAGTTAAAATCAGAAAGTTGAAAGACAAGAAGCAAGGGAATACAAATTCAGAACAAGAAAATCAAGGTCTCAAGGAGAAATCAACTGAAAAGGAGGAAAAAATCTCTTGCCTAAGGAACCTTAACCAGAAGTTACTTGAACAAATTAAAATCTTAAAGGACGAAAGAAAGGAGAACCTAGAATCAGAAAAAGACAATAGGTCAAAAAATAAGGAAGAACTTTTACGATTAAAACGACATAATCAAGATTTATTAACTCAGATAAAAAAGTTGAGACATGATAAAAAGACTTTTCAAGAAAATATAGATCGCAAAACATCATTAGTCGATAAGGAAATGATGACAGACCTAATCAACCTTACAACTCAAAAGGAGGAAAATCCAGCTGATGTAAAGAAGTTTTCAAATGTCGAGGTACAAACAAGCCACAGATATCAAGAAGACTCAATTCCAAAAGTTAATCAAGAAAAAGATGCCAGTATAAGAAGTAAAGATCAAGTTGCAAGGATGCCTTATCAACATCCTAATCACAAAAGTCGATACTTCAGCCAATCAATGTATCAATAGAATCAAATAACCGCTATGACAAAGAATATTACTTCCACTACAAGTGCAGGTCAAAATAGAAGCGATCTTGGGAGTAGAAATGTATCAAGTTCTTTCCAAGAACCCTATAAAAAAACAAATCCGCAGAAGATCAAATTAGGATGGGCAAACTCCTTTACAATTTGACAGTTCTGCTTGGCACTTAAAAGACCCTATCATCCCAGGTCCTCAACGATTACTAACTCAATAATGAAGAAGCATGAGACAATAATTACAATTTATAGCAAGAGATAAGTCTTCCATAAAGTATGCTTTGAGGACAAAGCATTTTTAAGGGGAAGGCAATGTTATGAACATAAATATACATATAAATAGATATTCACAACATAATAATTAATTAATAAATAATAACTATTAATAATGAAAGGACATGTCTCAAAGGACATGACTATTGGTTAAGGGCACCCCTGCGTGGGTATATAAATGAACCATCATTTTCAATTGTATATCATCTCATCTATTCATATATTATTTATAATCCTACATGGATTACTTTGTTATTTCTGAAAGACATATAGTGCTTTGCATAGATGCATCCAGACCAAAATGGAGTTTCTGGACATCTTTTCCTTGGGCACGACCTATATATGTCATCAAAATCAAGCAGAATCTCAAACAAAAGACGCAGCAATTTGAGCTTGGGAACCCCTCAACAAAAGCCAGGAAGGGGTGGCCCCAACCCACAGAACAAAGGCCAAAGCAAATATGGACAATATCAGGACAACTAGTCCAAGCCGCAAGCAAGGAAGGACACCGGAAAGACAGAAAGATATCGGGAAGTGGTGCAACTTCCATAAGAGCCCTTGGCATAAAACTGTTGATTGTTGCTCAAAGCAGTCACCGGTGGCCGAAGTGAAAGCCTCTGAATCAGATGTGTGTTCTGACTCTGAGTCAGAACCAGAAAGGGGAAGACGGATTGTTGGCCGTTGACCAAGTTTTAAGGATTCTTGGTCATGTTTGACCTAGTTTTGGGACATCGACAGGATGTCAAAGGCGGAGCACAAGACGAAGCGGAGATCTCAGGATCTCGGCCCCTTTTTAGATCTTTTTGGGTTTTGGGCTTATGTAACAGGTATGGGAATGTCGACCCATGGGTTTACCCATGTTTAGCCCTGATTTTGTAATGTATAAATAGAAGACTAGGCGATGTAAGTAGTGACCGATGAATTAGTGCTAGTATTGGATATGTACAAGAATATGTGATTAAGACTTGCAGAGCTAAGTGCGAGTCATCTGTAGTGCTTTGTGAGTAGACTGTGTAAGGCTCTATGCCTAGATCTACTTGGGGAATGAGAATCTGGCGAAGTGCGCACAGATCTCCTGTCCTATGCGGAGTAGTGTCCTGATGCTTTATGCCTATAAGACACTTGATAGAGGATAATAAAAGTGAAGAAAAGTTGGTGGACGTAGCCCCAAGGTGGGGCTGAACCACGTATATCATGTGTTGTGAATGCTTTGTGCTTTATAGTTGCTCTCTTGTTTATATGATTAAATGGTTAGTGCATTGTTAGATGATGAATGAATCTAATATGGTAGCTTAAGTTGAACGATGTGAATGAATGCTAGATCTGATCTCTATTTCTATGTTTGGTGCTTGGATCTATTGAATCTGTATGAATATTGTGTTGATCTGTTGATTAGGGTTTAGTTACGATGTAAACTAAATTGGGTATTGATGAAATATAACTGCTAAGTGTTCTGTTAAGGTGTTACAGTCACAGATCTGTGTCCCAGCTAAGGTTGCAGACACTGGAGTCCTGCAACCACCCCTACCTCTACCTCGGGTGAGACTTCATCTGCTTCGCAGGTGTTGCCAAAAGGGTCGGTAGTTAGGGTTTTGTTGGTGCGTTTTTGTAGCGTTGAACCCTGGGTCTTCCCCTGTGCCAACAAATTGTTCTATTGTTCGGACCTGAAACTGTGATTGCTGGGAACTGAGGAAAATAAAGAAATATTTGTGCGAAGATCTGGACTGAAACTTTGATTGTTGGGAACTAAGGAAAGAGAAGCTTTGTGTGAATATCTGACTTGAAACTACGAAATCTCAGTGCGTAGATCCGTCGCCCTAGTGTGCAGTATTCTACTAACCTGTGAAGATTTATGCTAAGGGAGGAGGCAGATCTGAAGAAAAGAGGTAAGATATGAACGTTTTGTGCTCTGATAGAGGTAAGAATAGTGAAAAGTTTTAGATCTGGAAGCTTTGTGCTCTGACGAAAGTAAGATCAGTGGAAATTTTTGTTTCAAGAATATGGATCTAGGTATGTTTGATCAATTTTGTCCTAGCTTGAAAAGTAGGGAACAACTAGCAGAAGGAAGATTTGATATAAGTAGATCTGATAAGAATAGTGAAAGATATGTTATACCTATGCATAGAAAAAATGTTTGGACTAACCAATGGATGCAGGATCCTAGAAAGAATTTTTTGCAGGTTAGTTATTGTGATCCTAGTGCGCAGTACATGAAAGGTTGGGGATCATTTAAGAGAAAGAGAGGATTAATTCTTTGTTACAGTTGTAGAAGACTGGGGCATCTTGCTAAGGAATGCCCTGGTAGAAGACCCAGTTGTCTTTGTTGTAAAGCCATAGATCACGAAGTTTTGGATTGCCCTAGAATGATTGTTAAGCTTGAAAGAATGAATATGAGGCA